>JAKTVV010000004.1:0-294860 GCA_030581715.1 Petasospora mississippiensis | reverse complement strand
GATCTTGGCCTCTCTTTTCTTTCTGTGAGAAGTGAAACCAAGAAGCTTGTTCTTGTAGGCCCAGAGAACGGACTTGTTCATCTTCAAGTCAGCAGACATCATAAGATAGTGCAAGTTCGGGAGCTGGTTTTTGGCCTTGTCACCGACGATCACAAAGAAACTACGCTGTTTCTCCTGAACACCATTACGGATAAGCGCCGGAATACGCGAGTCGATCGCCTTTTTACCCATCGTTACAGGCTTCTCGGGGTCTTAGGGTGATGGAAAGTCCAGATCTTGGAGACAGCTTCTTCTCCAGCGCATCGCATCGTAGAAATTTTTTAGCTCGCGAAACTCGCGCTGTCAGTGCCCTTACCATAGAAACACCCGGACATCACAACGGCTTGGAAAGGGATATTCGGCATTGTCCGCTCTGCAACAAACGAGCCCAATCTTTATTTGAAAGCTCTGAAAGAGTACAGTCTTACCAAAAAACACGTGACCATGTTCTATAGTTGTACTAGTAAGCCTCACTGGCAATCTGAGAGCTGTTAGGTCCGCTGTTGTGGAAATCGACTCCGCGGTAAAAGAAACAGAGGTTTGTTTACCTTCTTGATCCAATGTTTGTCTCCGAAATAGTGCTAAAGTGTACACAAAGCCACTTCCGAGGGTCAACAGAAGGTCCGCGGGAGAAATATCGTTGATAATGGCCACAAAATAGACGTTCTCTTCGTCCGGCGGCTCCGTCTTAGAAGCCACAAAGACAGCCACCAGTCAAGCTTGAGACACAAGCACATTGGCAGTCGTCCAGGGCTGTATTTGAGTCACAGTAGTAAGTTCTGGCACTTCACTCTTCAACTTCCATACCGCTCCAGTGCTCATTATGTATCCAGGGCAAGGAAGACGTCTCTGCAGACTACTAACAATGTGAAGCACTGATCAACAGTCGAGATGGGAGGACATCCGAAAACCAAGCCCACGCAAGCATCTGGGCTGTGTCCGCCGGCTCTGCTGCTGTTTTTGAAGCCCAAGGTGGCTCCACGGTCGAGCCTGCAGTTCAGGATTGGCCCGCAATTCACTACCACTTTGAGCATGAGAACCGTCCTCGACGGTAATGGGAACACCGTTGAGCCTGTGATTGTTCCAAGAATCGACAGGGGCTTTGAGTTTGTTGACTCTGAATGGGTGGGTTATAAGAGAAACTATTTCACTTTGGTAAGCTCTTTCCAGTTTTTGGGAGTACTGTTCAGTACGTTTGCATCCAGCAGGTTTTCCTTGACCGATGAAGACTCCAAAAGGCCTAAGAGAATCAAGTACTTTGCATTGAGGTTGACGTCCAAGTGCGACGAGGACCATAGCTTTGTGAAGTTGGTTCAACATACTGCTAAGCGAGATAAGGGCCCGCAGTTTGCTCCGCAGGACCAGATCGTTGTTCCAGGTGACTTACCCTCCCACACCATCATAAAAGAGGCTGCGAATGTGAGGAACAATGGGAAAATTGCCAGATTGGACAAGATATTCTGCTTTGACAAGAGAAGACATGATCAGAGAGACTTTGGTATATCTGGTTTGAAGTATTATCCGGGCGACATGGTTTCCAGGGTTGCTAGGTTCGAACGAGTGCAATTTGCTTCATCAATCAATTTCAAGAAGCTCAACACGAGTACTAAGAGGTTTATTTTGATTGTTGAGTTGATTGCCTTCACAGACGACGACTATGGGGTTCCAGTCGCTTTTACCCAGACCCCACCCTTGATAATTCGTGGTCGTTCACCATCAAATTACAAAGGAGGAGAGAGCACTGGAGTAATAGAACTGAAAGACAGTGTGGCACATGATCATCAAAATGATGGTATCGATTTTGTCTGTGATGAACTGTTTGAAGACTTCGAGATGTATGAGATTTTGAAAGGAGCTACCGATGCTTTGAGCTCGGAGACTCCTGAACCACTGTCAAAGAGGAGAAAGGTATCAAGGAAGCCCAAGTCTGAGAAACCTGTTGTTCAAAAGAGAGTCAAACAGGCACGAAAACCCAATGACCTTAAGATTCTGACAGTAAAGCCGAAGAAAGAGTCCAGAAAGAAGATCAAGAGGGCCAACCCAATTGCAGAGGAGGCAAACGACATCGTTGATGTCGTCTTCAAAACTGATTCACCGTTTACTGATATTCAATTCCCAACAACATTAAGCAATATAGACCTCACTTTCCCAACAACTTTCATCGATCTACGGAAACCAAATCTTGCCTTCCTACAATGCCCGTCTACACTGGTTAAAGTCGAGAACCCCCCCTCAAAGTTCAACTTTCAGATAAATGATGAAAATGAAGCCGACAGCTTTGATGCAGAATGCTCGTTGGATACCTCTTTTGGGATTCTGAAGCTTTTTGGAGGTTCGAAAATTCCTTACACTACCTTCAAAAAGTATGATACAAAGAACAAGGGAACCTCACTGTCAAGTGAGATACTCAGTACGATCTACAACAACTCAGACTTTGAGGAACAATTGGAGGTTTTCAAGGCCGGAGGTTTGAATAATGGTGATAAAAAAGTAATCGAGATGAATGTTGATCTCAATCGCTCGCATGATCCAACCATGCTTCCATCCACGATGATCTCCTTGGACGAGTATGGCGATTTTCCAAGCTTCACTCATGATCTCCACTACTGAGGTACCCATATATTTATAACATCAGTTGGTATTGTCTCTCAAGGACAATGGTCTGACGATCTATATATCGTATACATTACAAATTTGTACTATATCATCACTCAACGGTAGAAAAACCTATATATTCATTATCAGCTAGACCCATCGATTTCAATAGCTCAGCCTGTGATTAGCATGATATTTACGTTTTGGGTTTCCAGAAGGACAGCCATTAGGAGAAGAATCCGTAGCGGTTGGAGAACAGGTACCTTTTTATCCCTTGCATATTATATTTTGTTTACTCCAAACTCTTCTGGAACAGTCTGCCATTCTTCACGGGTGCGATGAGCGCGCGCTAAGTTGGCAAATCTTTCTGCATGAGGTCTTCTCTCTATAAAACGTCAAGTGTTGATTATTCGAGTTAACGTGAGAGGATATTCTTGATGAGCGAACAAGAGAAAGAACCATCTCCTAAGACGGAAACTTCAGTTGTTCAAGATGGCTTGGTACTTGCCGACGAAACGGTTCCAGGCAGCCTTGACACCAAGCAAGAGCATCCAACTGTTACCCACCAGGACAAAGATCACGCTCTCACGGAAGATACAGAAACGGTCACTGAAAAAATAAAAGCGGAGACAGCGCAAGTGACCAGCATGGAGATGTCGCAGCTCCCCAGTGCTACTGCAGCCACAGAGGCTTGTACAAATAGCGATGAAAAGAGGACAGAAGAGACCGCAGGAGAGACCGCAGAAGAAACCGCAGAAGAGATCAGTGAGCCTAACGGAGATGACTTTCTCAGCAACCTACTGAAAGAGGCGGATGATAAAGCTGCAGAGGAATCAGAGAGTAAGAATGTTGTGAATAATGTCACGGGTGCTCCAGACTCCGAAGCTGATTCGGACAGCGACCCCAATAGTGATTCTGACAGTGATTCTGACAGTGATTCTGACAGTGATTCCGACAGCGACGAAGACGACGATGATGATGCTGATTTGAACACTGAGGATCTGAGAGATGGCGAGACCTCTGACAATGAACAGGAGTCCTCAGACCCGATCCGCTCAAAAAATGAAGTAGCAGAGGAAGTTGCAGAACAATTACCAGAAGATTTCAAGATCAGCGACACAGACCCCATCCATCATGTTGGTGAGGTCACTGCTTTTGTCCAGAAGAGTATCATCATCAAGAGTGTAATGTCAGGTGAGTTCAGGTTTTTAAAGGAAGGATCGGTGTTGTGTTTCGAGGACAGAACCCCCCTCGGATTATTGTTTGAGATTTTCGGTCCTGTTGCTCAACCACTTTACCGTGTCAAGTTTAACGACGAAGAAGCTTTGGAAAAATTCAGAGATAGAAAGAATCAAAAAGTTTTCTACCTTGTGCCAAAATCTGATTTTGAGTATACAGATGATATAAAGGCAATCAAGGGGAGCGATGCCAGTAACTGGAATGACGAGGAAATCCCAGAGGAAGAGCAGGAGTTCTCTGACGATGAGAAAGAGATGGAGGCCAAGAAGCTGAAAAATCAGTCCAAGAAGCAACAAAAGAAGAAGAACGGTGAGAAGAGACCTAATGAAACGGAAGATCATCCCACAGGAATCCTGGAGAAGAAACATCAGACGCTCCCACCTCCACCTTCAAAGCAAACTTATCAAGCAAGACCAGCTCGCTATAACGCACAACACCACTCCAAGCCAGTTGCTGGTTATCAGTCACGCTCTCAAAGAGAGTTGCAGAACCAAACTGGTCCTTCCCACATGGGCTACTTCCCAATGCCACCACCATTCGGCGCACCTCCTCCAATGATGATGGGAATGCCAGGAATGCCTCCACCACCGTTCCCGATGCCTCAAGTAGGCGTTCCGACTCAGCAGCCGCAATTGAACCCCATGCAAATGCAACAGATGATGCAAATGCAACAGATGATGATGCAGCAGTTCATGCAACAGAATAGCCAACAAAGTGCTCCACCGCCTCCGCCTCCCCCTCGCAGACGCAATGATCAGAACGACAATAATTACTAGAACTTTACATACTACTGCCACAATCAAATGCATGCGATTCTATAAAATATCTTTCTCGGTCAGGTACTTGTAGGCTTCTGTAGCCTTTTCGAGCGCAACCTCCGGATATGCCGCAGCTCGTGCAACATCAATAGCGTATGACCGATCGGTGATACCATCTTCCAGCTTGTGAGAAATGACCAATCCATGATTTTTTTCTATCAATGCCGTCTTTTTATATGCAAATTTAACATCCAACCCTTCCTTCTCCAACAGGGTTGACACCTCCTTACCAAAATGCGTAGCAAATAACATCCGGCAGTCATTTATCTGATCCATATGCCAAAGGGTCGAAAAAGCGATAGCAACACCCTCCCTTCCACTGGTTCCTCGTCCGACCTCATCAAGAATGGCCAGTGATTTTTCAGTAGCACCTCGGAGTATACATGTTACCTCTGACATCTCCACCATGAAGGTACTCATCATATTGATCATGTCGTCGTTGAATCCAACTCTGCTGAATATTTTGTCGACAAGGCCAATTCTGGCTCTTTCAGCGGGGACGAAACATCCCATCTGAGCCAAGATGACGATGATGGCATTCTGTCTAAGGAAAGTTGATTTTCCTCCCATATTTGGACCAGTAATAATCCATTTCTTCTGGTCAGAGTTCAAGTAGCAGTCGTTTGGGACAAAGTTCTTGAGATCCTTTTTCAGGCCCTCTTCAGCTACCAGGTGTCTCCCTCTCACAACTTCAAGAATCGTAGAGTTATCCAGCTCAGGGCAAACAAGATCCTTTTCAACAGCAAGCTCAGCAAACGAGGTAATCACATCGATATATTCAATGTTACCTGCACTTCGTCTCAAAGCAACACTGTTCTCCAGTACTTTTGATCTCAGATGTCTCAAAACCGCCTGTTCTTCTTGGTTGATTTTTGAAATGGTACTGTCAATGCTTTCACCAATGATTCTCCACTCTGGAAATTCCAGCCAAGCCGTAGATTTACTTCTGCTGACTTCACGAGCACCTGGAACCAGCTTCTCCAGTTCATCAAACTTACTTTTTTTGCCACCCCTGACATAAATTTGGTAGTCACCAGACATTGTGACTTTAAGCGATACTTCTTTGAAGCCACCATTCTCAATAAGGTTGGTAGTGATAAGTTTTTGTAATTCCGCCTGTTTCTGGAACAGTTTATCCAGCTTACTGTGCAGCTTGCCCAGTTTTGTCGAGGCTCGTTTCTTAACGATGAATATTGGACCCCGTTTTTCTTCTTCTTGGGCTGTTTTCTTCGCTCTTCTCTCCAGGAAGTTAGGATGTATCTCTTGTTCTCGAGCCTCTTCATCCATTTTCAAATCTTGCAGGATGGCTTCTTCATCAAGATCATTTAAGATCTCATCAGCAAGCTGGCTCTGAGAGTTGAACTGCTCCAACAATGGAGCCAATGCCTTTGTGGACATACGACTAGAATCACATTGAGCTCTTATCATGGCCTCAAGTTCATCAGTCCTCTGAATTGAATGTGCAAGATGAACCATATCGAGGTGAGAGCCTTTACCAAGCGCAAATCTTTGAAGAATTCTGCTGACATCGTGGATCTGTTTCAGTCTCTGTATAACACCGGCACGGAAATTAGAATGCTTTGAAAACTCAGTGACCATTTTTTGTCTGCTCTTCAACTCGGCTAGATCCCTTGAAGGAGCCGAGAGCCAGAGATTCAACAGTCGAGAGCCACCTGAAGACACAGTTCTCTTTATAGAGGCGAACAGAGAGCCCTTGATCCAACGGTTACGAAGTGATACATGAAGCTCGAGAGCTTCACTAGTTCGAGAATCAATAAACACCAAATTGTCGGGGTATTGCTTCTGAGGGAGTTGTAAACTGATTGTGGTTTCTGGAAGATGCTCTTCAACGTAATGTAAGAGTGTTCGAAGAGCGGCAGATTCCCATATTGAAAGGTCACCAAATGTTCTTTTCAACTCTCTATCGGGGAAGCCAAACATGTAGAAGAACTTCTCAATTGGCTTGTGCTGTGATGGGAGCTTGATATGATTGATGAAATACTTTTGGAACTCGATGAACTCAGAATACCAAAGACGACTCTCAACAACTTCAGCAAAACCTTCCTCGCCAACAAATATCTCCGCAGGCTTGACCCTAGTAACAGTGGATATAAGATCTTCGAGCTTGACCTCCTGAACGAACACGGATCCCACAGAAATGTCAAGCCAAGCTAACCCAATCTTGGAGTTCGGGTCTGGTGCTCTTTTGAAGATCCTCTCTGGGAATTTGATCGCAAGAAGGAAGTTGTTCTCTTGTTCGTTGAGGAAGGCTTCATCAATGAGTGTTCCTGGGGTGACAAGTCTTGAAACTCTCCTAGGGAATGAGCCAGCGTCGTTATCCAGCTCTGTTTCTTTGGGGTACTGATTGACAATAGCGACACCCTGATGTAAGTCTTGTACAAGAATTCGGAGATACCTTTCCAGCTGAGAGACCGGAAAGCCTGCCATTGGAATGTAAACGTCCTTAATGGCCCTCTGTGCAAGCTTAATGTTCAACTTCTCAGCGTATTCTGACGCCTGCTCGAAGTAAAACTCGTAGAAGGAGCCAACCTGGGTGAGCACGACATAGTCCTTGTGCCTGTCCATCAGCTCACGGACTGTGTTCATGAGCGGAGTAAGCTTGAATTTCTTGCCTCCAACACTGGTCAACTCATCGTCACTTGCAGAGCTCTTCGGTGGAGAGGTAATCTTGGGGAGATCGGATATCTTGATCGTGGTCCTTGTGGGTTGCGTAGCGAAGTCTCGGGCGGATCGAAGCGAGATTCTCGTCCATTTGGACCAGCCAGGACAGCTCAACTTCCTTAAAGAGAACATCTAAGCTAATTCGAAAGCTCACCAAAGCTGGGCCAACATCAGATCTCGAGTGTGGCGGCTACTAACAGCTTCGCAATAAGACACGGGGACATGTCAACACTGAAAAAATCGATAAATGCGCGTGGAGACCAAAGACGCGTATATTTTGTCGCGAACACGTTTTATGTGGGGCCGCGAAATTCGTCTAGAAATACATGTTCTCCTCCGAGCTTTCCCTACTGATCAAAGCGGGGCTCACCACAAACGACCGAAAAAATGAGACAAACACTGTTGAGAAGACTTGCAAGCGATCCGTGGGCCAAGAGGTATGTACACCCCTTTTTTCGGGGGCTTTCCACCCTTTTGGAGCCACTCGGGAGAAGAGGGGCTAATACGCAAGGGAGACACTAACAAACGCCTCTAGAGAAGCCTGGAGATACGAAGGCCACTTCTCCAAGAGCTACATGTACCGTAACCTGTGGCCAGGCTTCAGCTACGGCGTTGGAGCGTTCGTTGTGTATGTTGTGGCCGAGAAGCTGTTCTTCCCACCGCACAAGGAGCACGAGGAGCACGAGGAGCACCATTGAATGTCTTGGAGGGAGTTAATCTGTTCCCTGTGAGATCGGTGCTCTCCATTGATCTATGGTCTATGTTATTTATTCTATTTATTACACTTATCTTATTTATCTATCTATTCTATTCATTCTTGCAGTATTGTGTTCGTTGTATAGATGCATCCACTTCTCCCCCTCTTGAGCACTCTTTTCAAATCAATTTGAAAATTACGATCTTGTTCAGCTGGTGTGGCATCTCATATGGTGACCTCAGTTGAAATGTTTGAACTGAACATCTTTCCTTTCTGCTCATCTGTCGATGTTCTAAATGCCGGATGAATAAATTAGTGGCGATCAAGGGTCATCGATGAAGCTGTTTATTATGTGATATATAGAATATCTGTCGTCGACGTATATCATATAGTATTACGTACAATAATGTGATCAGAGAGGATCCTGTGTGGTCACACCTCTGATCGATGTCTCCATATATCAACTTCTTAATTAAGTTGTATGCTATATACAATTCAAAGGAATAAGGCAGATGTATAACACAGATGTATAACACAGATGTATAACACAGATATATAAGACAAATATATAAGAGAATTTAGAAGCCAAACGAGACCAAAGTCGTATGCTACATCACAATATAGAGTGGATGAACTCTCAAGTGATTAAGCACAAGGCATAGTTCACGTATATGTAACCATGCATCTTCCAAATCGTTGCATTATAAACAAATACCAATATTTACTCTCGTTAAATCAAACGTAGCTCTTTCATTATCCGAAGCTCGCAATCAAACAATAATCCTCTCCGTTTATTATCTCTCCACAATCAGCACATTTTTTAGGGCCCGCAGATCGCGCATATACCAATTTTTCCACCCCTATTCTCTCTCTCTCTCAGCCCTTAAAACTCAGTTCCTCACCTCAGCTGTCTAGCATTTTATCTCTATTTACTATGGACGCTGAGCTTTTTGGTGCCTTCGAACTCCTTGCGCCAATCAGGCCAACTGAGCATCTTGGCGAGTCGGACATGACCTTCAACGGCCGTCTCCCAGAGAATTTGAAGATCTGGGAGGACGGCGGAGCCTCCGGATGTGGTGGAAAAGTGTGGGTTGCTGGTGAACTTCTGTCGAAGTACGTCCTGGACACTGATCTGAGGGGCCGTAAAAAGGTGATCGAAATCGGCAGTGGAACAGGCCTTGTCGGGCTGGCCCTGGGCAAGAGCACGAAGAGGGACGCCGACATGAAAGTGTACATCACCGATATCGGCGACCTGGTTCCACTGATGGAGAAAAATATCGTCCTAAACGGGCTGGAAGAAACTGTTGAGGCTGCTACGCTTTCGTGGGGCGAAGGACTTCCCGAATACGCCAAAAAAGGCGTCGATATGGTTTTAGCTGCTGATTGTGTTTATCTCGAAACGGCATTCCCTCTTTTGGAGAAAACGCTGTTGGACCTGACGGAGGAGGACTCCCCATTGGTGCTTATGGCATACAGAAAAAGGAGAAAAGCCGATGGGAAGTTCTTCAGAAAGATTAAAAAGCATTTTGAGATTGTTCCAATCACCGAGTTCGAGGAGTACGAGCATTACCGCAAACAGAGCGTCACGGTGTTCCAGATGGTGAGAAAAGCCCCCGTTCTGAGTTCGACCCCAGTCTCCCTCATATGAATCATACATTTATGATAACATGCATGCTACGCTTATGACGTCTACGGAAATCTGTGTTTGACTTGTGTTTTTCTCTCTCTTCTATAGTTAACGTGTGTTTTTCAATTTCGTGGTGTTTATTCTGTGTTTAAGGTCTGTTTTGTTCAGGTTTCATTCTATGTTTAACGTTGGGTGTTTCTCTCTTTATCAGGGCCGTAGCAATTTGTTCGGTTCTATGTTTAATTGTAACGTGTATTCATTTTCTCTCAGCTTGAGTAATACGTACATCTATGTTTAACGTATTTTTTCCACTTTGAAGAGCGTTTTTGTGTGTTTTTATTATGTTGAATATTAACGTATGTACTCTATGTTCAAGGTGTTTTCATCTCCTTTCTTATAGAGTGTATTCCATGTACCTTCCTTTTCTTTGTGTAGGTACATTTTATGTATTTACATTTATGTTTATTTTGCCTCATTACGTATGTACACGCCTCACTGGCCCTCCGGCTTGGTTCTCTTCGCCTGTGCAATCTTGGAGAGCTCAGTGGCCTCGATCTTCCATTGGTCAATCACCTTCTGCTCCTGCTTGATTCCGTGCTCCAATGGCGAGTCCTTGTAGACCGCACCAAACATTTCGTTCTCCTCTCTGCTCACCTGGTCCTCAATTTCCTCCTCCATTCTCACTCTGTAAAACTCGAATCTGGCTTGATCATAGGCATCGGCCAGTGTAACATTTTTAGAGTTAAGAAGGTGTAAAGTTCTCTGGACAACGCTCTCGCCGTCAAGTGGCTTATTCAGCTGCTTTATCGTGCTCCAGTCCTGTTTTGAAATGTCCGCTCCGGTGTTCTCAAGCAGTATTTTTGGTCTGGCCAACTCCCATGGGTGTTGTTCATAGAAAAGCTGTCTCAATTCGTCCTCAACAAACCTGAGCTTGTTTTGCTTGTACATGTTCTTGCCCTTTCTCAAAGACTCTCTCGTCTTATAAAGAGGACCATTTGGTTTTTTGTTCAAAGCACCTTGGCCAAGTCTGAAAGCCTGCTCCTCTGGAGCAGCTTTCGGTTCGTGAATGAAGTTCTTGTTTGGTGGATTGGTACCAACAGCATCCATCCACGCAGGCTTCTGCTTGAGAACGCCCGCTTTGAGGTAACTCGACGTTCTCTCCAGAACGTTCACCGCTTTTGTCTGGAGTTTCATGGTGGTTTTATCCTGTTTCAAGAGAAGTTCTGGGACATGTTCGAGCTATAAGAGCCTTTCGACATCGACACTTCGCTCAAATAAAAAAAAACGAATTCGCGAATAATTACGTAAGAAATTACGTATTCAAATTTCGTGGCCCTGTCAAAACTGCGGAGACATATCAAAGCTCGGATCAACTGATCTCTCTTTCTCTGTTTTATCTATTCTATTTCATAGGCCAATTAAGACTTCGTCAACTTCGTCAGATGAGGTCTCTGAGTGAGTTCGTGCTGAAGTTTTTAGCACACCCACCAAAATTCTCCTCAATCGATGTACTGCTCCGTCAACGGCCAGAGATCGTATCCAGTCTCCCCACATTCACCAAAAACCTCCCATTAAACCAGAACCACGCCGAAGTGCGGTCTCAAAGATACGCCATTCCTCGTCCTGGATACTCACACGTCCCCAAGCCACAGTACTATGCTTTTTTGAGAGAGCTGTACCCTCTTCCTGGCACTAAAGTCCACCACAACAGACTGTTCTCCGCATACGTCGCTCTTCCGAAACCCCAGCCTCTTCATGTCTCCAAACACCACTTTGAAGATCTTTTAGAGAGATTTGTCAGCGCTGAGGGTGAGTACGGACGGAAATCTGCTGCAAAAGGGTTTATTCAGATTTTTAACACGATGAGAAAAGCAGGTATTCCGGTGAGCATAAAAGAGATGAATGCGCTGCTGTACTTGAAGAACTACGATGAGAAAAACGTTGTCAAGATCAAGAGAGAATGGATGTCTGTTTGTGCGATGATGAAGGATGTGAGCACAATGAATTTGTTTTTGAAGTTTGCAGTCAGATTTGACGATTATGTTTTTTTCAAAAACATTCTGGATTTCATGAAAAGGGAGAGTATCAAAATGGACAGAGTATCGTACGATTGTATTTTGCGATATCTGGGTGGTAACGTTGAGCAGAGTGATGCTGTTGACTTGGTGCATGCTATGGTTAAAGATGGAATTGTTCTGGATATCTCCTTGATAAACACCATAATTCAGACTTTAGTAAGAGGTGGTGATGTTGAAGGCGCTGAGACGATACTTATGAATATTGTTGATCTCAACGCTCCCCCACGTCCACTCTCCAACGCTGTTTCCAGACGACAAAATCTCAGATTAATGAAGTATCTAGACACACTTCATCTTCAAGATACGAACACCCTGGTCTTTTCCCCATCTCCAACGTTCGATACTTTCAAACCGCTATTGAACCACTATACAGCTTTGAAAACCTTCCAACCACAGAAAATCTTGATGCTTTTCGAGGCAATGTTTCATTACAGAATTCCAATTACAACTACAATTGTCAAAGACTCGTTGATGTCCTTCAGAGAACACGGTATTGCCATCCATGATCAACTTCGTCTCGTTGGGCTATTCCTCACTGATAACATGCTGAAACTCGACGATGACCTCTACGAGGAGCTACTGTGTCTTTGTAAAGCAAAGAACAGCAATGATGATGTTATCCATGACATTGAGGAAGGATGGAATAATGAGCGTTCTGCACCTAGATGGCTAAAGAAGAGAGACGGATTTGACTTGGAGGACATGGCGTCCCACAGTATGGGGAGACTGATGGCTGCGTTGTAATTTTTATTTATTTGATATTTATTTATTCGTATTTATTGTTTATTGAGTATAGTATACATTGAATAGATCATTTATTGTGTCTTATAGTGTCTGCTATTATCGTCAGGGCAGTAATGTTAAGCGACTTCTGAGGTAATCCAAGATGGATTCCTCAGACTAGTATATTGCAGCTCTAGAAAATGATATAACTCCGAGAGCTGTGGAGACCCGAGACTGAAATAAAAACACCTGGAAAGCAAGTTACAAGAAATCTAAGCGCCATATAAACGTGACCCTAAAATGACTAAACAGCTCTGGCCCAGACCTCCAGCACGGGCTTGGTCGGCAACTACCGCAACTGTCCTCATCTGCGTACCCCGCGTATACCCCGCGGCTCCTCGATAACGTCTTGGCATATACGACAGCAAACGGCTCATTCTACACATTTATCGGTGACTTTAACCGGAGAAGTGACTCAATTTCAATATATAGCATTCCCGGCTCGGCTGATTCTCCAGACCCGACCCCATTTGCGCTTAAAAGTGCGGGGCCTGATGCACTCCGATACATGCGTTGCACTACATTATTCTCTTAAACGAGGACACTTTCTAGCTCAAACTAGCAAGCAAATACATTAAATACAATACTATAATTAAACAAATTATATTATAGGTCAAAAAATGTAGTAATTTTAAGTTCATGGAGTAACGGGAATCACCTAATCGTGCTTCACCAGGTACTTCCCCTTGGACAGACCCTCCACCTTGGTGATGGCCCTCTGGAAACCTGGCGTCTTGGTGATTTCGGCGCTCCACTTGGCGAGGTTTGGATACTTCTTCTTGTCAACTGCAGCCTCCAGACGCTTAGACATAAACGCAACTTCAGCCACAGGATAAACTAGAATGATATCTGCGGCAGAAAGCTTACCTCCAACAAAGTAGGAGCCCCCAGCTTTCTGGATATCCTTCTCCAGAACGTTTAAAACTGCAACAACCTCAGGGTAGTTGAAGGATTCACGCACCTGGGAATTGTACTTCTGGATAATAGCACGGGCCATGAATGGGGCCTCCTTGTCACCAACCTCCATAACAGCCAGGAAGGTGATTGGTGGCTGTAAAGAGCCCTCAGCCACATGCAAGTAGTAATCAATGGCTTCAGCATCGTCCTCGTTTGCGGGAGTGAATTTTCCCTCCTTGTCAAAGTGGGAAATCAGGTAATTGATGATATGGCCAGACTCAGCCAAGACCTTCTTCTTGCCATTGCCATAGTCAATCTCAACAAGAGGACTCTTTCCCAAGGGGTGAATCTTTTTCAGCTCATCTGGAGCACGCTTACGTCCGTTACGCTTGTAGAGCTTGACGTCATACTCCACACCGAGCTCTTCCAGAAGCCACACAATTCTCTGTGCTCTAGAGGCTTCAAGCCTGTTTTTGACGTTAGATTATTGCATTAGAACGTTAGTTATGATACTTGCCAGTGGAGAGTGATCTGAGGTTGAGCGGAGGAAGGCATTGTGCTAATATATCGATTGATACTACGTGGGAACACCAGGGCAACCAGGGCGTATTATTCCAAATAGAAAAAGAATATTCACACCCTTTTATACATTTCCAAGGAGTTTCCCGCATAAGTGCGGAGAGTTTGACGAGAGCCCGTTTGCTCCACATTAATGGCCAAGAGCCTCGGCCGGCTACACGGAGGGTATGCTGACTCAGCAGAGGCGAGTGATTATGTAATCAATTTACATTTCAGGCCTTATCGCGCATTTATCCCCACGAGATGCGCTTCAATTGACCGGGATTTTGGCTACTTTCTCATCCATAGCTTGTACTGGTGTATGAGATACAAATAGAAGTATAAGTTGTGTCATTTTAAGAGTTTTTCGTTTACAGCAGGCTTCGACCCCCGAAAAAACAGTCTCCATTTGTCCCAAAAGACGTATAATTCTCCAGAGCTCTGTTCTCATCAAGCTCAAGAACCAGTTTCCTTTGTCAGATCCATCTCTGAGCTCAATAACCCGCAAACTGAATACTCAAATTCCAGTCATCCCCCTTTCACGCCAAGTTTTTTTACTCCCAGATCCCAGCTGAACATCAAAAATGGTTTCTCTGGTCGATCTCCCCATAGAGATCGTTTGCAAAATCCTCAGTCTTCTAGACAACCGAGACATCGACACTCTCCATGCTATTCCCCTTGTCCGCCAGCAGATCGAGTCTTTGTTCTGTGTTTGCTCGGATATCGTTCCCCCACTTGAGTTTGGAAACATCAAGAACACATCTTATATCCACGATCTGTCGTACATTAAGGCCCACCTCAAGAGACTTTTACGTGTAATCGTCGAAATCCACGATTTGAAGGGGTCCAGATCGTCATTCAACTCAATAACTACGGTGGCTGATACCCATATATCGATTTTTGATGAATATATCCCCAACTCGTGGGGGTCCGGTGAGAACAATTGTCGCTGGATGGAGACTCTGGGCCGTCGGTGTCGCTCAGTGTCTTTTGAGAATCTGACCAAGTTGTCGTTATCCGATATCTCTCTGAACATCTCTGTTATGCATTTCCCGCATTTGGAAGTTTTGAAGCTTTCGTCCTGTGAAATAACTCGAGGAATGATGGATCTTCCCTCTTTGACCGATCTTCACATCGACACGTTGTTCAGAACGATCAACAACGCCATTGACTACACAACAACAACGATGAAGAGGCTGACTCTCACGAGCATCAGGGACGTCCAGTACTGGGAATACGTTCGCTGCCCGTCTCTAGAGTCGCTGAGTATTCTGGATGGAGCTAGACTCGTCACTTTCCAGAACCTCATCTTTGAGAACCTCACCGAATTTCTCATCAGAGATTGCGATGTCCAGACTTTTGCCTTCATTTCGATGCCTAAGCTTGAGCTACTCCATCTTGAGCAGTTTGTGAATGCTCATATCTCGATGTATAACATCGATGCTCCGAGATTGGCTCAACTTGTTCTGTGGGTTAACAGGATACATGACTTCTACAACATACATATCCCGTCGATTGAGAAAGCCTCCATCATGCTCACTACAGAGCCAATCCTAACACGTACAAACCATATTGATCTCAGCTGCTTCGAGAATCTCAAGTCTCTGAATAGCTGCTGCTCTACGGAGATTGTCAGATATGCTACATCGTTGAAGAGCCTCCAGGTGCGTGGCCCGCTTGATAACCCGCACTTGTTTGAGCTTGATTTTCCACATTTAGAGGACCTCAGTATCTACTTCAATCACAGAATCAGAGAAATGCCCAACATAAAGTGTCCTGGTCTCAAAAGACTGGATTTTTCCCGCTGCATCAGTCTCCAGGACATATCACGCATCGAGCAAATCTATCCAAAACTCGAGCAGCTAACCATCGAGTACTGTGAGCTGAAGGAGATGTCCAACATGACACTCCCCAAACTTAAACGCTTCTCATTCCTCTCCTCGACAAGTGCACCGTTCTCAGTACTGAATTGTGATTTCCCAGAGCTTGTTGACTTTGAAGTACGTAATCTGGAGATCAAAGACTGGACACCATCACAATTCACTTTTAAAGCACCCAAGTTAACCATTTTGTCGATTACTAACTTTACTATAAACCATCTCAAGGTCTCTGGGTTCCCAAATCTGATTCATTTGAGTGCCGTTGGAGGAATTCGTCGCTTAACCATAAGAGACTGTGAAGGACTAATCCATCTCAACATCAGCAAAAACACAGAACTCGTTGAGATTGATTCCTGTGCTTTGACCAATCTTAGAGCTTTGGAGTGTGACGAGACTGACTACATGGTTAATCACGATCTTGATACGCCATTGTTGAAGAAGATTGTGTACGATGAGATGGTGAGATATGTCGAGACCAGTAGGGACCCATGAGTCAATATCATAGTCAGATAAACGGTCCAAGCGTCTTGATTTTAACAATGAAACTGTGCGATATGGACATTCATATAAAGAATTAAGCACTTCTAATGAAGAATCAACTAGTATTTCTGATAAATAACCCAACCTCGACAATGTCGTCGTCAAATAGCAAATCGATCAAAGTCAGGTTTGCTTTTATATGTGTTGAATTTCTAGCTGTAAATCAGTCAGGTATGTTACTATAATTATGATCAATGAAGATAAGAAATAGTTAATATTATGCTCTACATATTTGTTTTGGTGCGAGGACTCATAGATTCAAGCTTTTTGTACAAACCCAACCCAACAGAAAACAATGCCAATTATATGATGTGCCGGCATAGATACGGCACACTGGCTCATTCTAAGATACCAGTAAAAAGTACATGCGTGTGAGAAAATCAGAAACCAAAGGAAAACACGGAAAGAAAGAAAGAGAGAAGAAGTAAGAAACCATGACAAAATGCATAAAGGACCCATCAGAACATTTTAAACCCAACAATGACGCAAATCAAGAGTAGGTCTCAATGAGGGTGTCACGCAAGTTGCCAGAAATGGTTTCTGGCTGGGCGTCCTGGAGTCTGAAGATGCTCTCAATGACACTGAGCTCTGGAGCAGTGGTGTCCAAACCGGCCACAGCCAACCAATCGTTGACCACCATTCCGGCACCAACAACGGAAGAACCGCGATTCACGGTACCAGCAACAAGTGGAACCTGGAGCAAGGAGGAAAGCTCCTCCTGGTCTGGAATAGCCGTCTGTGGATGGACAATACCACCCTGGTTGGACAGAGAACAGTAAGAACCAACAAGAACGTTACCGGCAATGGTCTGTCTGAAGACTTCAACACCAAGAACATCTGCAATGAGCTCCTCAGTCTCACGCTCAATGTCAGGGTGGACAAGTGCAACATAATCGTTGCAACAGATAACGTTACCCAAAGCAGAAAGTCTCTCCTCAACTCTCTGGATCTTGACGGAGTCTGGTAAACTGTTTCTCAGGTGCATAAGCTCCTGGTCCGTTGTCTGGGTTGGAACGAGCAGACCTCTTCTGTTACCGGCAGTCATTCTTCCGACAATACGAGTTCCGGCAATGGTTGTGTGGACAATTGGAATCACATCACCGAGCTCGGCCTCAAAGGAGGAGTAAAAATTCTCAGAACCACCAACGGCAACAAGACAGTACGAGTTGGTGAGCTTGGAAAAGACACCGACCTCGTTGGAGTTCTCAAACTGTGTTCTGGATGCCATCTTCAAGCGGTTTTACGGGCGAATTTAGCGTGAAGCGTTTTTACAAGTGGTGCTGGCGGTTAAGCTCATCGCACACTGTGTGTAAATTTTGGTGCGAAAAATTTGGTGATGGGAGCCCAGTGCCGGGTAACTCATTACGTTAGAGATTATGTAAGCAGAACGTGTTATATAAGCGCTGAGTCATGCAGCGTTATTGGCACCAATACCCCTGAACTTCCAGTACCTGACGAGTTCCAAGTGTGCAATTTAACGTACTGTTATTTGCAGGTTCCTATGTAGAATGCTCAGCAGCTCTAGTCTCACTTTTACTGGGCCAAAGGACCCCAGGAGCCATTGTTAAAGCTATAATAGCTTATAACCACAGTCGAGCTGACAACGTGTTTTCATCATCAACGACTTTGATCACAATCAATTAGCATCAATTGGAGTGCATCCAAGGGCTTTCTATATTTCTCATGAATGCCATGATATTCCTATCACGTTATATGTTTCTTCCGTGTTTCCCAGTGCGGCAGACGCATTGTTCTTTGCGTGGCTGTACCGGTCTCTGTGCGTGGCCTTACCGTCTTCTGCCTAGCTCGCAGCACCCCGGGCGAAACCCCTGGAAGGTTCCAGAATAGTCATGCACTTTCTGGAGAAATACAATGGAGCCACCCAGCAAGGCATATATAAACCCCCTGAGACCTCCCGTTCTCGCCGAATCCATGGTCAATTGAGCCAACCACACACAGAAAAAACACACAAAGTAATTATGGAGTCCACAGAATTCACAGACCGTGCACTTGCCGTCATCACCAACGCCCAGCAGCTTGCTGAAGAGCACGCACATCCACAGCTTCTTCCAGTACATTTGCTGGCAGCTTTCTGCTCCAAGCCAGAGGATGGTTCCGTCAACTATCTCCAGACGCTCTTAGATAAGGGTCGTTTTGACTACCAACTCTTTGAGCGCACTGTCAACAAGCACTTGGTGAGAACGCCATCGCAGAATCCTGCTCCGTCGCAGGTGACACCATCGTATGCGACTGGCGAGATCCTCAAGAAGGCTTCCAAGATCAAACTCCAGCAGAAAGACAGCTTTGTGGGGCAGGACCACATTCTCTTGGCCCTGCTCGAAGACAACTCCATCAAGTCGATCCTCACAGAAGCCTCCGTCACCGTTGAGGGCTTGAAACAGCAGGTCCTCACGCTAAGAGGCAATCAGAGAATCGACTCAAGAAGTGCAGACACCAACCAGGAGCTCGAATACCTCACGAAATACGCCGTGGACATGACAGAGCAGGCCAGACAAGGCAAGCTCGACCCTGTGATTGGAAGAGAGGAGGAGATCAGATCCACAATCAGAGTCCTTGCGAGAAGAATCAAGTCCAATCCGTGTCTCATCGGTGAACCAGGTATCGGTAAGACCGCCATCATCGAAGGTGTTGCCCAGAGAGTGCTGGATAACGATGTCCCAACAATCTTGCAGGGATGCCGTTTGTTCTCCCTTGACCTGGCTGCTTTGACCGCTGGTGCCAAGTACAAAGGTGACTTCGAAGAGAGACTCAAGGGTGTCTTGAAGGAGATTGAACAGTCAAAGCAGCTGATCATTTTGTTCATCGATGAGATCCACATGCTTATGGGTGATGGAAAGACTGATGCAGCCAACATCTTGAAGCCGGCTCTGTCCAGAGGCAACTTGAAGGTCATCGGTGCCACTACAAACAACGAGTACAGAGCCATTGTCGAGAAGGATGGTGCTTTCGAGAGACGTTTCCAGAAGATTGATGTCAAGGAGCCAACCATCAGAGAGACAGTTGCCATTCTCAGAGGCTTACAGCCAAAGTACGAGATCCACCATGGTGTGAGAATCTTGGACTCTGCGTTGGTCTCTGCTGCCCAGCTCGCTAAGCGTTACTTGCCTTACAGAAGACTGCCAGATTCTGCTTTGGACTTGGTTGATATCTCTTGTGCAGGTGTTGCTGTTGCTCGTGACTCCAAGCCTGAGGAGTTGGACCACAAGGAGCGTCAGCTTCAGTTGGTTCAGGTCGAGATTAAGGCTTTGGAAAGAGACCAAGACGCTGATCCTGCTACCAAGGAGAGACTGAACCAGGCCAGACAAAAGGAGCAGAACTTGGAGGAAGAGTTGGCTCCATTGAGAGAAAAGTACAACCAGGAGAGAAAGGGCCATGAGGAGTTGACTGCTGCTAAGAGAAAATTGGATGAGTTGGAAACAAAGGCCAGTGATGCCGAACGTCGCTATGATACTGCTACTGCCGCTGATTTGAGATACTATGCCATTCCAGAGTTGAAGAACAAGATTGAGCTGTTGGAACACCAGGTTGCCGAAGAAGAAGCTTTGGCTGGTTCTCAGTCTCTTATTCAAAACGTTGTTGACACCGACACCATTGCTGAAACCGCTGCTAGATTGACAGGTATCCCAGTGAACAAATTGACTGAGTCTGAGAATGCCAAGTTGATCCATATGGAGAGAGACTTGTCCCAGGCTGTTGTTGGCCAAGGTGAGGCTGTCAAGGCTGTCTCTAATGCTATCAGATTGTCTAGATCTGGCTTGGCCAATCCAAGACAACCGGCTTCATTCTTGTTCCTCGGTTTGTCCGGTTCTGGTAAGACCGAATTGGCTAAGAAGCTTGCCGAGTTCTTGTTCAACGATGAGAATGCTATGATCAGAATTGACTGTTCCGAGTTGATGGAGAAGCACTCAGTTTCGAAGTTGCTTGGTACTACTGCTGGTTACATTGGTTATGAAGAGGGTGGCTTGTTGACCAACCAGCTTGCAAGAAAGCCTTACTCTGTCATCTTGTTTGATGAGGTTGAAAAGGCTGCTCCAGAGGTTTTGACCGTTCTTTTGCAACTGCTTGATGATGGTAGAATCACTTCTGGTCAGGGTAAGGTTGTTGATGCCTCCAACTCGGTTGTCATCATGACATCTAACTTGGGATCTCAGTTTATCCTTTCTCAGCCAAACTCCAAGATCTCAGAGGCTACCAAGGCCTTGGTCCTTGGTGCTGTTCGTGGCCACTTCAGACCAGAGTTCATAAACAGAATCTCCTCAATTGTGGTCTTCAACAAGCTTTCTAGAAAGGCCATCCACAAGATTGTTTCCATCCGTGTCAAGGAGATTGAGAACCGCTTCGAGGCCAACGATAAGCACTACAAGCTCAACTTGTCTGAAGAGGCTGTTGACTTCTTGGCCAAGAACGGTTACACAGAGGACATGGGTGCCAGACCTTTGAACCACCTGATTGAGAAGGAGATCTTGAACAGAATGGCTGTGCTGGTGCTCAAGGGCCAGATCAAGGATAAGGAGACTGTCAACATTGTCCTGAAGGGCGACCGCTTGGAGGTGCTTCCAAACCATGAGGGCGTTGTCAACGAGGACATGGACGTTGATGTGGAAGGCTGGTCCGACATTGATGACGATGACGACGACGAAGTTGCTCTTGACTGAATGATTTGATTTAATTCTTGATTTTGGTATTTAGGGAATATTTACTAGGGTTTATATTTTTCAGATTAATCTTATGTTAATGGTAAAATTAATTGTACTTGGCGTAGCGTAGTATTATATAGATAGGTGTACAACCATCGACATGAGTATTAATAAGTACCGAATATGTACAGGTGCCGGGTGGTCACTAGGCGGAATTTTATATCATCACTACGTCGCACAAAATTAAAGATCATATTATCATACTAATTTTACGTAATTATATATTCAATGGTGTAATTGATTGTATGTGTAGATAGCTTCCCCAATCACTGATGAATGTGGTGTCCGGGTGTTTCCCAGGCGCGCTAATATCAACATCAACTTTCCACACGTCAACAAGACACAAACCACTCCATAACAATCCACCACAACGTTTAGAGCCGCCAAAATGGACTTCTTCGGGTGAGTTTCTCCGTATAAATCTTTGCCTACAACTCGACTAACAATTGCTAGCATCGCAAGAGGAAGCATCCGCTCCCAGGCTCTCAACAGAATAGCCGCACTGTCGCTAAATGACACCGTTGAAACGCCAAAGCTCAATGGTTCCGTCAATGGTTACGTGAACGGTAAAGGTCACGCGGAGGTCCCAGGCCTTTCTGGGGATATTCTCAAGCTTGCCAATGCCATTGCACGTGACGACGTGTCCGCCGTGGCGATCTCCCACAAGGAATTGGAGATTATCTTTGCACTCGCTTCTGCTGCACCAGCAGTGAGAACTGAGCAGCAAGCCACGGATTTGTTGGCTGTACTATCACCGTACTTCTTGGAGTCCCCTACCCAGAAATTCAAGTCCCATGCCAGCTTGCAGTTGGGTCCGTCTCCCTGGGATTACCTAACGAGAACCCTTTCTGATGCCATGATCTCTCTCGCCAACAAATTCCCGGCTTTGGTGCCAAAGACAGAGTCTGTATTTGAGCAGTACCTGTTGTGCTTTGCCACGCGCGAGGAGATGAAGTTGACTAGCTACTTCAGCTTGCTGGGCTTCTTGAAGTCTTTGATTTCCGTTCCAACTACGTTCGATGAGAACTTGGTGAAGAGTACCATCCAGCTCTTTGACGCTCAGTTCCTCGACCTGCTCGAGTCTGTGACTATGAGAGCCCTGGAAGAAGAGCACGAGTACACCTATCTTCTGGCCTACAAGGCCACAGGCGAAGAGTTCAACTCTCTCCTCTTTGCCCAGCTGGTTCAGCAGTTCTTCAACAGAGTTGTTCTTACCCTCATCACCAGAGGTTTCATCGATGCTGTTCCAAACACAGATGGCCTGGGGCTCCTCGACTACTTGATTCTGGTGAGCTCTGACGATTACGATGACGACCCTGATGCTGCATCGAAGCTGGACAGGATCAAGACCGTCTTGTCGAGAAACTCCTCACTTCTCCATGATGTGTGTCGTAGGGCAGCAGCTCAAATCAGTGAGTTGGACCATGGAAGCACTTACATCAATCTCTCCTCTCCAGAGCGTGTTGAACTCGCCATGAGCACCAAGAGTTTGGCTCTCCAGATTCTCGCAGCTGGCACCATAGTTGATATCATTCCAAATGATCAGATGATCGAAGCCGTCAGATCCACCTTGTCTCATCCAACGGAGGCTGTTGACACTCATATTGCACCAGTGATTATTTCCATTGGTTCTTTGTTGACTTATAATGGCCAAAAGGGTATATCTAGTGACTTGATTCACTCCTTCCCCCTTCTTGTCTCTAAAATCTCACCAGATGCTTCGACTGACTTTGTCAAAAAAATCTCCAGATGCCTTGCATTTGGCTTGAAACCATTAAACGAGGACTCCATTGTTACTACAATCTACTCTCTTGTCAACTTGTTGGTCTCCGAAAATGCCCCAGTCAATGCCTTGCGTGAGTTGAAATTGAGAAGTGCCACAAACACTTTCAACTCTAAAGTTAGACCTTCTCGCTCCAACACTATACCCAAGCATATCCAAAACGGATCTACCACATCTGTGGACAATCAGGAATACGAGAATTCCTATATCTTTAGACATGCTATCACTGCTGCTCTTGAGATTGCCAAAGTTTACGACGATGATACTATTACTGTCTTGACCGTAACTATTCTGTCTCAAAAATTCCTCAGGGTTTCTAGAGAATTGGACTTCTATCTCTTGGAAGGACTCTCTGATATCGCCACGTACTTGTCCGAGAAAGAGTTTGTCACTTTGATGAAGTTGTTCGATGCTGGTCTGCCTGATGCCCACGGTGATAGCAAATTCATCAAAGCTATCATTGGTGCACGTATCAAAGTTGCAAAATCCCTTGAGGACAAGCTCGATCACCCACTGTACGAGGTTTATCTCAATGAATTGTTGATGAGCGTTGTTTCGCTAGGTGATGTTCAAAACAAGGATCACAGATCTCAAGGTGAGATCTCTGATATTGCCATCAAGATAGCTAGATACATCCCGCCACTTGCTCAGTTGTTGCCTAAGAAACAGAAGTTGGAATTGCATTCAGACTCCACTGCTGCTCTCTTCCAGAACTTCTGGTTCAACATTGTTGTTCATGGTTTCAGCGAGACGTCTGAATTGACAAAAAGATATCAGTCAGAACTTGAGGTCATCGCCCTGAACTCCCCACCATTGGCCTCTGACTCTGCTCGTGCGCGTGCTGAAACTTCCTTTGAGTTGAACACTGTGTTGAGAAGAGGCTCATCAAATCACAATGTTAAGGACCAGAAGCACATCATCAGTGGGTTCTCCAACACCAATGTGTTGGAACTCAAGACCTTGTCCTATCCAAAGTTGATGTTTTTGTCCGCTGCTTCCCTTCTAGAGAACTTGCGTGTCAACATTGGTGATTGTTCGACCATTTTGCACTACTTTGGAGATCCGGCAATCGCCAAAGCCAACATTGAGAAGTTTATTGGTTCCATTGCTATCTCTGCGGTTCGGAAGTTTGCCAAACTTACAACCACCCGTCACTCATCATACTTCACATCTGATAATGCTGCAGACCAGCTCACTAAGATCCTTATTTTGTGTGTTCACAGAAATTATGATCTTCAAGATGCGGCATTCCAGTGTGCCTCTGTGTTCATGAGTAAACTCCCATCCTCTTTGTGTAACCGTATCTCATTGTACACGTTGCTTGACTTGTTGACTGCTATGCATGACAGTCTCCTTGACGCTGAAAGAAGCAAGTATCAGCCGAAGAGGGACCTCTACTTGAAACATACCAAAGTCAAGATAACAGTTTCCGATTCAGTGAAATGGAAGCGTTCAACCTTGGAGAAATTGCACAAAAAGGCTAAAGAGTGGTGCTACTTGGCTCTGAATAAATGCAATCAAGACATGAAGACATTATTGATGACTTACATTTCTGACTTGGGTTTGCTTGGTCAATTGAGAAACGTTGAGTTTGGTATCACGTTCGCCGTTGAGATGGCTGGTGCCATCCTGACAAGTGATGTTCAGAGCACCAGCGTTCCTCCTACAAGTGGTGGTAATGTGAATGCTATCGCAGGATTCCTGACAGAATATACCTGGAGAGCGAAAAACCTTGGAAGTGTTACTGACCTGGACGACTTTGCTTCTGATTCAAACGAGCATCCATTGGTTACTGCTATCCGTGCTCATAAACGTGCTTTGAGCTCCGAGTCGGAGTGGGCTCAGCACGTTGGATCGAGCTCTCAAGAATCCCGTGAAGGCCTGTCTTATATGTTGCTCTCAGAGATTGTTGTGGGGTGGCAGAAGACTATGAAGATGCATGAAGGTTTGTTTTCCAGAAGTTATGATCTTGTTAATGAAGGTTTTTTGAAAATGGAGTACATTCCTTCTGATCAATCTAAGGTTGACTACTTTGCAAACCTAGTTTCCAAAAATCTTGATACTGATATGAAAGTGATCTCTTTCCTCTCTTCTCACTTCCAAGGTACTTTGTATCAAAGTGAGCACATGTTGCAGATATTTACCGATGTTGTTTCCAATGCTTTGGAACACTTGAAATCTGCCTCCTTGCATCCATTTGCTCGTATGGTGAGATTCCAGCTGATCAAGTTTGCTCTCGATGTTTTGACTGCCCACGTCAAGACTGGATCCAAGATCGTTTCCGAAATCATGAACTCTATTCTCGATGGCATTCTCTCGTGGTTTGTTCAGTGCAGACCTTATCCATTTGGTGATAATGATTTGAAGATCAGAGCTGATATGAATCTCTTGATTGAAGTGTTCGAAGAGCTCAGAGCCATGGGAATTCCAGCTGAGAAAGCCCTGCATCTTGAAGAAAAGAGAGAGCTTGCATTGACATTCTTGTTCGATGAGATCAGTAAAATCATGATTTGGTTGAGTCCTTTAGAGCCATTTGAGTTCAAGGGTGAAGTTTCGAAGACAAGTGGTAAGATCTTGTCATTTGCTTACAGTTTGGACCCAGCTTTGGCTTTCTCGCTTGTTCAAAGAACATCAGGTTTGGAAAAGAATATCACTGCGTTAGTTGTGAATCAGCCTTCCAGGGCTCTATCCCACTACCAAAGTGTTCAGTATTTGTTAAAAGAGCCAAAGCTGTTCAAATACTTGATTCTAGCCCAACCAATTTGTCCAACTGAGTCCATTAATTTGTTCAAGCCACCATACATCAATGACCCTTATGTGATCCAGTATACTATGAGAGCATTGGAGGCACAAGACATCAATCTGACTTTCTTCTATGTTCCTCAGATTGTACAAGGTTTGACTTATGATAAGTTCGGATATGTCTCGAGATTTATTGTTGAGGCGTCCAAGGTTTCTCAGAAATTCTCTCATCAACTGATTTGGAATCTTCTGGCTAATTCTGAAAACGAGATCCTTGACACTGAAACTATGATTTCCCGTATTGTTGACTCCTACGATGCGGAGGCCAAAGCTTACTATGATAGAGAGTTTGGATTCTTCAATGAGGTGACTGACATCTCTGGTAAGTTGAGGCCATATTTGAAGCACACAAAGGCCGAGAAGAAGGTGAAGATCGATGAAGAGATGGCTAAGATTGAGGTTTTGGATGATGTTTACTTGCCGTCGAACCCAGATGGTGTCGTTGTTGATATCAACAGAACTTCTGGTAAGCCATTGCAGTCTCATGCCAAGACTCCATTCATGGCCACTTTCAAAATCCGTAAAGGTGAGCTTGTTAACGGAGAGCTGGTAACTGTTGAGAAATGGCAGAGTGCCATCTTCAAGGTGGGTGACGATGTCAGACAGGATGTTTTGGCGTTGCAGTTGATTGCAATCTTCAAAAGTGTCTGGGAAAATGCCGGTTTGAACTTGTACTGTTTCCCTAACAGAGTCACTGCAACTGCCCCAGGTTGTGGTGTCATTGATGTCTTGCCAAACTCCATTTCTAGAGATATGTTGGGAAGAGAAGCTGTCAATGACTTATACACTTATTTCAGAGCTAAGTTCCCTGATGGCAACTTGGAGTTTGAGGATGCCGTACAGAACTTTGTCAAGTCTCTTGCTGCTTATTCCATCATCTCTTACTTGCTTCAATTCAAGGACAGACACAACGGTAACATCATGTACGATGATAAGGGACACATTCTCCACATTGATTTTGGTTTCTGCTTTGATATCGTTCCAGGTGGTGTTAAATTTGAGGCTTGTCCGTTCAAATTAACCAAGGAGATGGTTCGTGTTATGGGTGGTTCTGACAAAACAGAATACTTCCAGATGTTTGAAGAGTTATTCATCAAGGGTTTCCTTGCCATGAGACCACATCATGAGTTGATCATTGGTAACGTTCAAACCATGTTGGCTTCTGGCTTACCATGCTTCAAGGGTGAGAAGACTATCAAGAACTTGAGAAACAGATTCTTCTTGAACAAGAACGATAAGGAGTGTATCAAGGCCTTGAAGGGATTGATCCGTGAGAGTTACGAAAGTATTTTCTCTGTTGGATACGATAAGTTCCAGAAGATGACCAATGGTATTCCGTACTGAAATGATAGAGATATTGTTGATAAAAAGTGACTTTTATGTATATATTCAAACACCGTTTAGATGTAGCTAATAAAACCCACAAAAATCTGGAACAGTCTTACACCCTTCACACACAGCCATAATTCATGATGAACAAAAGCTCATGCTATGGAAAGAACCTTTCCCAGAAAATACTGAGGATTGAGTCGAGCCTCCCGGTTCTGTGTCACTGATTTTCAAAGATCACAAGGGGGTGCCCCCCTGGATTTCTATTTTCCCTGCGACTTCTCTTTTGTGGCACTTTACTTAACTAGACACTAATTGGTAGGCATTATTCTCTGGTATCACTTCCTTGAAACACCATTTCTAAGATCATCCATATCTTCCCCCAGAAAATAACTATACAAAAAACCCGCACCACTCGGGGCTTTGAAAACCGGACACCAGAATGCTCATCCGGACACCAAAGAGTTCACCCTGACACCATCCAAGCATTGAAGCCTTAGTTTGAATGGGTTCCCGGGAAGTTGAAGTTTTGAAAAGTTGCTTAAAAAATCCTTATCAGAGATTTAGGATTTTTGACATCTTTAAAATGGACAATTCTCGTCGGTTTTTGGTGACAATTTTGGCCGCGGTTGTCAATCAGAAAAAATCAAGAACATGTAAGTCTAGCAAATAATACCTCTTCACTCTATTTTCTGAAGGGATTAATAAAATAATTATAATATAGTACATTTATATCATTAATATTATTAATACATATTGTAATATTTGAATATCTGTACAAATATTACATATAATAGTCTTATATCACGTACTAGTGTAATCTTCAACTCACCTTCAACACTAGGCTTAATTGAATGCTCCATTTAATAATAGTAAATCATGTACGTCGTATACGTCTACGTCTCACAAAGCACTAGTGGAAGAGGATTTTTCCTGGTACAGCTTGCTGCTTAATCAAACCTCAAATCTTACTTGAGCTAGAGGAACCAAGATACTTATTACAGCAGAATTACAGATTTTGTGTGTGCAGGACTAATCAGACCGATCAGACCGATCAGAGTTTCGATTTTGTGTCTCCTCTTAAACATGACGCTCCGAGGGTTGGATCCCAGATCATTATCATGCGGACTAATAAAGAGTTCAGCTAGGTTGAGATAGATCATCACAAGAAGATTCTGCGAGATAACTTCGAAATAGATCAGGCACAATTTAACTCATTATGATCATAACGGGACCATTTTTGGAGTTGCTGAATATAAGCTGGTCTGTGCCAATGAAGCCAGTACAACCACAGAATGGCATCAAGGAAAAGATAATACAAAGGCTCTTGTATTCTGTGATCAACGAACTGAAACGACTACCAAATACCTAATAAACAAAAATCCCCAAATATTTGAACCCGAAAACGAGACCAGCTCATCAGATTCATTTTTCTGATCCATCCCTCTCCACTGCATAAAAACTCACATCACAAATTTATATCAAAATCACCAAGACCTTTATTCTTGATAGAATATGGATCAACCCATTTTTCATCGTATGCTTTGATCGATCTCAAGCTTGGAGCACTCTTCGTTGAAAGCGAATGAGCTTTATCGAAGCCGGGACTCACCACATTGACAACCTGTTGACATTCTGCAGTTTGAACGTCTTTGCTAACTTGACTCTGTGCAACTTTGAACTTGAATTTCAGCAAATGAACCAATTTGATGTTTTCAGTCTCAAATGTTGGTGTCAGACGTGGGATGCTCATTGGTGGGAGCTGATTGGTGAAGTCAAGCATATACTTCGTCGGACGATTGATTCTCGCAGGCAGGTGATCAGCAGCAAACGGGACAAGTTTAGTCAGATCAAGTGGAATGGCCATGTAAGATGATATGATAGTCTCATCAGAATACATCGAGGTATCGTAGTCCTCAACTTGCAAGTTGGTGAAAGAAATCATGTTGGACTCTATGCCTCGGAGATAGAGGGTATATCTGTTGAAGTTTTCACCTCTACGGACGGTCTTTGTAGCTTCGTCACCTGGTCTTTTGAAGAACTCTGGAGGGGAGTCCGTGAGCAGAAGTGCCTTGAAATAAAGACGATGGTTATAACGGATATTCTCTGGACGGATGACGATGATTCTGAATTTGTACTGGAGATCATCCTGATTTTTCTTGGAGAATGCTTTCTTGAAGAAACTTCCAGTAACCTCTTTCTCAAGGACAATACTGGTATTTGCGGGCATCTCAATAAACTTCATCAAGTCAAACTTGGAGCATGGCAGTTGTCCCACATGGAACTCCTTGTGGCTCTGGAGCACCGGAGTTTTCGCATCAATAAAAGAACAATGGGCACTTACACCGTACTCAACTTTTGCTATGTGGTAAACGTCCGATTTGCTGAAGGTCGGGGGCATTGTATCCTCCTGTGAGCCCAGCTCAGACTTTGGGATGGTGAAAGAAAAATCAAAAGAGATCCCGTTTCCTCTCCTGGTAACAGGCTTCCCAAGGCCCTGGACATTCCACAGATTTCTCACCTCGTGATGGAGAACTTGCCTCGTTGAAACTATTCCAGACTCCTCTAGCTCATCAGAGGGTCTGAGTTGGGTCCAGGAGCACACTGCGAGCTCAACATCAACGCTGTGGATGTGGGAAAGCGAGGAAAAGGGGAGAAAAACAGCACCGGTGATCTGTTGCCCTGGATAGTAAACTCTTTCAGTATCAGCAGAAATAACAAGCTTATCGTGGGCTGGAATAAGTGTGGACGCGTCGTCCATTGTGGAGGTTGAAGATTTTCTCGCAGGCTCTCTGTGATTGAAGGCCAGCTGGGATCTGTGGAGGACAGAGGACATTATTTCTGGAATCAGCAGCTACTGTGAGGTTTAAATACATCCAAAATAGACCCTTTCATTGGAAAGGCGGAGGTGCAACATTTTTTTTCCCGTTCGTTAGCCTCATGCTGAGACACCTTCTGCATGTAGAAGTATATACAGGGGGGAAAGATCTACTACCTGCGCCCTGAATTGGCCCAGATTTTACGCGAGACGCGTATTTAATTATGATTTGGGATTACCAAAAGGAGCTGTGTGGGTTTTTGCCCAGGGTGCTGCTTAGTTTGATATGGAGGGCTCTGTTTGCGCCAATTGGGTGTCGGGAAGGTTTTATCTCGAGGGCGTTTTGTGCACTGCGCATGCCGGCGTAATTAAATGTGTCTGCCTTATAAATTAATTTTTTTTTGGTGATAACAGAAAAAAATCAGCTAAAAAGTCACATGAAGAGCATACCGCCCGAAACAATGTTTTCTGGCTCAATTGGCACATATTGATGGCGACACACATATATACGTCTGCCAGAGTTCTGCCGGAATGCGCCAATCACAGCCCCCGTATCACATGCACATTCCGCTCGGGAATCTGTGGTGTCCGGGTGTTGCATATGTGGGCCCCTAATAACTCTCACTAAATGTCTTGTTTACTTCTCTTGGAAAAGGTTTTCCCCATGTTGTGCCGAATCTAGTCAAGTGGCATGTAAGTGGGAGCGGTAATTGCCCGTTCTAGCACATTTTTCGTTGAAAAGGAAGGCAGGGGTCCTTATGAGCTGCATAGAAGGGGGCCTCTACGTCTCAGGCACCTGGCCGCGGACAGCCAGATCGAAACTTGATTGTACGTACATTCCAGGTGCACATCACGTATGGTCCCAGATAAGATCTCATCGATTCAATTGTTTGCCCCCCGCTATGGCATTGGGCCTGCACTATTATATATCCCGAGTATCATCTACGACACACCCGTAATTGCAACCCTGCGTCCGAATATGTCTGCAAGCACACCGTACACAGAGTAATAATATACGTATGAAAGACATGACATATTTCGGCGTTTACTAGTTTTTCATCTCCTTTTACCATACGGCACCAATCACCCTTTTTCGTAGCTATAGATCTGGACAGATCTAGGCGACAGTGCACATTCTTCTGCAGCACACTTCCGACAGAGAGGTCGCCTCGGCCTTTGTTGATAAGTAATGATGAGCACCTGCTATTACTAAACATTTACGGTACGTAGCTTCCAGTTTGAGCAAATTTAGAGTAATTTTGATTGGTGTGTGGGATGTGAGGAGGAAAGGAAACGCATTATAGGCTAGCTCAGATATGGAGTCGACGAGGATCATCGACATCTTGTATCTTGAAGTTGGGGAATGTTCAGCTCTTTGGCAACCGCTTCCGTGTGGCTACGCCTTAGGAACAGATCACCATAATGTTCCCGTAGAGCTCAGCTGAGGGATGCTATTGGCGAATATGGCAGGGCGTTAGGAGAGGTTATTACCCATATTCGACACTGTTGGCAATGCTGAAAACTTTTGCACCGGATTTTAACGGGTGTTTACATATATTGGGTATATCTACAACTGAGTACTATCGATAGGATTTTTCATGATAGAGCTATGCAACTGCATTTGTACCTTCCCGATAAGTACTTACCTTATCAGAGAACTATCACAGGAAGCTAACTTCTCCATCTCTCCTTTTGTATATGAGCATACGGACTCCATACATAAAAGTCCATGAATTTTTCCAGCATATTGAAGAGATGTCATCTATACGTCAAGAGCCCGAAAGGTAAACATTGGTAAGGGCACGCTGCTCTCTTCGGTCCAATCGACACGAACGAAATCCATATTTCACCTTTAAAAGCATATCTCTGACAATGCTACGAGAACATCTACACAAATTCAATGCCATTGGAGTCGTATCTGCTCCGGGAAAGGCTTTTCGCCGTTGATCTATCGGCTTTGCTTGTGTTCGCATGAGGGGAGCGCGCCTGAAGCGAGGCCTACGCCTATAAATTACTCAAATCAAGCCAGAAAAAAAGCCCAAGTGTTGTAAAAGTGTCTACTTGTATGCTAATTACCTCACATCCTCCCCAATTGAGACGTTCCAAGCTCTCGTAGGAGCCCCAAGTGTGTAACCGAGCCTGGAGACGTTTCTCCCGGTGCCCGAGGCCCCGGCGCCGTGGGGAAAGCGCGGGGCCCATTGGCCAATAAGAGCCCCATCAAAGGTCAGAGCGCCCACCGCGTGGGGCCACCTTTCCCGAGCTCGGCCCTCATTTTCGCGACCCCGCGCTCTCGGTGCCGCCATCACCCAGGCCGCGACACCTGCGGAAACGGGATGATTCCCCCGAGTTGTGGCCAATGAGCGCGCGCGAATTGGTGCTGACAGGACTGTCATGGCAGGCCAATACGGGCGATTACAGTCACTTTGGAAAGTGATAATGACTAACAAATGGCACCATTAGAACCGTAGGATAGCGTATCCTCTATCTATCACCTCAAAAGACAGATCTACTGCCATGGTAATGTTATCGCCACGCAAATCCGCGTTCCCTGCGAAAACGCAACTCATCTCACGACCGAATGACCTGGGACGTGCGCCTACCAGTGCTTTTCGCCCAGTGCCGCCATATATATCAACATTTGTTGATCCAGATTTTCAGCTCTCTCCCTTCTCCACTCCTGTTCCTCCTCCAACAACCAAACAAAACTAGCACAAATGTTGGCTGCTCGCTCCGCGTTCAAGAACGCCAGACGTGGCTTCGCCTCCGTTGCAGAGCTCACCAGAGACTCTAAGGTGGGCCAGAACTTGCTTGAGGACCACTCCTTCATCGCCTACAAGAAGCACCTGGAGAACGTTGAGATTGTCAAGCAGAGACTTGGCAGACCGCTCACCTACGCTGAGAAGATCCTTTACGGTCACTTGGACGACCCACATGGACAGGACATTGAGAGAGGTGTTTCCTACCTGAAGCTCAGACCAGACCGTGTTGCCTGCCAGGATGCCACCGCCCAGATGGCCATTCTCCAATTCATGTCTGCCGGTTTGCCTCAGGTTGCCACCCCAACCACCGTCCACTGTGACCATTTGATCCAGGCCCAGGTTGGTGGCGCCAAGGACTTGGCCCGTGCCATTGACCTCAACAAGGAGGTTTACGACTTCTTGTCCACTGCCACCGCCAAGTACAACATCGGCTTCTGGAAGCCGGGCTCAGGTATCATTCACCAGATCGTGTTGGAGAACTACGCCTTCCCAGGTGCCTTGATCATCGGTACTGACTCGCACACTCCAAACGCTGGTGGTCTCGGCCAGCTCGCCATCGGTGTCGGTGGTGCTGATGCCGTGGATGTGATGGCTGACTTGCCATGGGAGTTGAAGGCTCCAAAGATCTTGGGTGTCAAGTTGACCGGTAAGATGAACGGCTGGGCCTCTCCAAAGGATATCATCCTCAAGTTGGCTGGTATCACCACCGTCAAGGGTGGTACTGGTAAGATCGTCGAGTACTTCGGTGACGGTGTTGACACCTTCTCCTGTACCGGTATGGGAACCATCTGTAACATGGGTGCCGAGATCGGAGCTACCACCTCTGTCTTCCCATTCAACAAGTCCATGGTTGAGTACTTGAACGCTACCGGCCGTAACAAGATTGCTGAGTTTGCCTCTTTGTACAAGAACGACTTCTTGAAGGCTGACGAGGGCTGTGAGTACGATGAGGTCATTGAGATTGACTTGAACACTCTGGAGCCACACGTTAACGGTCCATTCACCCCAGATTTGGCTACTCCAATCTCTAAGATGAAGGAGGTTGCCATTGAGAACGACTGGCCATTGGATGTCAAGGTTGGTTTGATTGGTTCCTGTACCAACTCCTCTTACGAGGACATGACCAGATCTGCTTCCATCATCAAGGACGCTGCTGAGCACGGTTTGAAGGCTAAGACCTTGTACACCGTTACTCCAGGTTCCGAGCAGATCAGAGCTACCATTGAGAGAGATGGCCAGTTGAAGACTTTCGAAGAGTTCGGTGGTGTTGTCTTGGCTAACGCTTGTGGTCCATGTATCGGCCAGTGGGACAGACAGGACATCAAGAAGGGTGACAAGAACACCATTGTCTCCTCTTACAACAGAAACTTCACTGCTAGAAACGATGGTAACCCAGACACTCACGCTTTCGTTGCTTCTCCAGAGCTTGTTACTGCCTACGCTATTGCCGGTGACTTGAGATTCAACCCAATTACTGATACCCTTGTCGGTGCTGACGGTAAGGAGTTCAAGTTGAAGCCACCATCTGGTGACTCTCTTCCAGTTCGTGGTTATGACGCCGGTGAGAACACTTACCAGGCTCCACCAGCTGACCGTGCTTCCGTTGAGGTTATCATCTCCCCAGAGTCTGACCGTTTGCAGAAGTTGACTCCATTCAAGCCATGGGATGGTAAGGATGGTTTGAACATGCCAATCTTGATCAAGTCTCTCGGTAAGACCACCACTGACCATATCTCTATGGCTGGTCCATGGTTGAAGTACCGTGGTCACTTGGAGAACATCTCCAACAACTACATGATTGGTGCCATCAACGCTGCTAACGGTAAGGCTAACACCGTTACCAACTTGTACACTGGTGAGGTTTCTGGTGTTCCAGACACTGCCCGTGCTTACAGAGATGCTGGTATCAAGTGGGTTGTCATCGGTGGTGAGAACTTCGGTGAAGGTTCTTCCAGAGAGCACGCCGCTTTGGAGCCAAGATTCCTCGGTGGTTTCGCTATCATTACCAAGTCCTTCGCTCGTATTCACGAAACCAACTTGAAGAAGCAGGGTTTGTTGCCATTGAACTTTGTCGAGCCAGAGGCTTACGACAGAATCAACCCAACCGACACTGTTGACATTTTGGGCTTGACCGAGTTGGCTCCAGGTAAGAACGTCACTTTGAGAGTTCATCCAAAGGATGGTGAGGCTTGGGAGACTCCATTGTCCCACACCTACAACTCTGAACAGATTGAGTGGTTCAAGTTCGGTTCTGCTTTGAACAAGATGGCTGCTGACAAAAAGTGATCTGGGGGTGTAAACTTTCATCATTCATTTGTACACTGTTTTTGCATGGGGATTTTATTAAAAAGGTTTGGTTTGTATATCTTTTTTCGGTCTTGAACTAGCCGTGCCTTTTTGTTGCTGTTTATACATTTTATTTATTGAAACTTACGTTTTGAATTCAATATTCTAATTTTCTATGATATTTTAGTTGTATAAGACAAGCGTTTGTTTCAGACCACATGCGTGCGCTTGTCTCACAGAGAGCATGGATAATTACAGCTGGGAAAATCATGATTTACACAGATGACGTATTTAAACAGATGACGTTACTATAAAACATGCAATTAAAGAATCCATAACTATAAAACATAAGAGCAAAATCAAACAACGAACAGAATATATACAAATCAACACCAGATTCTGTAGAGTCTGTACCACCAAGGACTGGCAGCGACTCTTTCATTCTCGTATATGATTTCCTGTTTCAACAACTCCAAATCAAAGTGTTTTCTTCCCGTATCGATATCCATTTCACTTGCGTCGATTAGCAACTTCCAATTCTTCTTATAGATCTTATGAGCAAAGTATAGCACGATAAACAGCACTAATGATAAGAAGATCTCGAAGAATGCTTTAGCGTCAGCTTTAGCAGTCGGGAATAGAGCGACCCAGAACTGTCCCATAACAACGATGAAGTTCATTAATAACCCATACCAAGATCCCCAGACTCCAAATGGAGCAACATATGTGAGCTCGTCATCTGATCTACCTTGTATTTTCAGAGCCTGGTGGAATCTAATATGCGCAAGACAGATACCAACCCAAGCGAAAATTGTAGAGAGTGCAGTGATAGCAAGTAACCAAACAAAGACTTCATCCTGTTTCTTGGAAGCAGCAACGAATGCAATTAAACCGAAGAAGAATGTCACAAAGTTTGCGTACAATGGACGACCTGTACGGTCAACATAGGACAAGAAAGACGGAGCATGGCCGATATCACCGAGGGATGCCAGGACTCTTGAAGTTGCGTAAACCGACGAGTTTGCAACTGAAAGGATGGCGAAAAGGATAATGACATTCATGAGCGATGGTAAGCCTTTTATACCAGCGTTTTGAATTGAGATCACAAATGGCGAGATGGAGGCGTATGAATCACCCGTTGTGAGTCTTTGCTCATCATATGGGACAAGACAACCGACCAGTATAAGCGTTATACAATATGAGAGCGTGATAATCCAGAATGTTCTCTTTGTTGCAGCTGGGATCGTCATTCTGGGATCCTCCGTCTCCGCAGCAGTCATACCAATTACCTCTGTGCCCGCAAATGAGAAAGCAGCCGTAACAAAGACCGAACAGACACCTTTAAACCCATTTGCAAAAGCACCTGGGTTGTGCCAGTATTCACCACCGATGTAGCCACCTTGAGGACCTCCACCACAGATCAGCACTATTCCCAGAATGAAAAAGCCTGCAATCGAGAGCAATTTGACGAGCCCAAAAAAGACCTCCGTCTCAGCAAAGTGCCGGACATGGAGCATGTTCATGGAGAAAATAAAAACATAAAAAACAGCCACCCAGACATCAGCATTAATGTCTCTTCTCCAGTATCTTATCGTGATTGCAGCAGCAACCAGCGTAAGTGGCAAAGCCACAATCCACTGAATAGCATAACACCAGCCCATGGCGAAGCCAAATGAGGTGTCAACAAATCGTGTTGTGTGCGTAATAAAACCACCTGTGACGGGGAAAGCCACACAGAGCTCAGCCAGAGCTATCAGAGTAACATAAATCATTGTCGCCACGATAACCCAGCCAATCACGAGTGAAGCCGGGCCTCCAGTATTAAGAGCCGAGCCTGAGTTGACAAAAAGACCAGTTCCGATTGTGGCACCAATGGCGATCATCAGAAGATGGCGAAGCGCAAGTTGAGACTGGAGCTGGGTTTTGGACGAGTTTATAGCTGCTCTCTGGAGGTCTGTAAGTTCCTCCTCTTCGGCTTTGATGTGGAGCTTTGAGACGAAAACATTGGCTCCGAATTCGGGATCCTCCTCCTGTGCAGGCTTAAATGAGTTTTTAAATCTGTTCCAGCGGGAGTTGACGGGCTCCAGCCCGGAGTTGCTTGAGGAGTTGAATGGGTCGAGATTCAGCGAGTGCCGTGACATTCAATTATAATAGGTTGTGGATAAAATATGTATGGTTGAGCTGCGGGATCTCCGAGACAATTAAGACCGGAAAATGGGCCCTTTATAAAAATCTGGGCATGTTTTTTTTTTCTGATTTAATTGTACTTTTTTTTATTTAATGCGTAAAACGGCGGTGCATGAATGCAGCCCTCAGACACGCGGCCGGCCAATGGGAGTCTCCGGAGCCGGAAAAAAGGCGAAGCAGGGGCACTGAGGGACCAGGCCACATGGTATCTGGTTATCCAGCAATTAAAGCACTTTTCCTGCTTTATTGTGTGGAAATGGGTGTGAAAAAGCGCAGATAGAGCGTCCTCCAACCAAGAAAAACAGCATTTGTTGCCTTGCCGTCGCTTGCATAATGCACAAAGGGGAGTTTGGTACGTGATAAAGCTCGTTTTTCCCGCCAATTATAGAGTTGAGACAATCAGATCCATTTTCCCGCCTATTATATAGATAATCAGATACAAATTGGCCTTTAATAACAGATCTTTGAAGATACCGAAAAAAGACCCACGGAGGTGTTTGTAATTTGTACCCAATCGCCATAGGACAGTGATAGCTGAAGATCTACGTACGTGAACCGGCTAATGGCTGCCAGCGCAAACCCGTGCCGTGTGTGTCCACAAGGGCGGTAGGACATAGTACGTCTATGGCGTAGATATGTTCAGCCCCGTGCGAGTGGTGGGGATTGTGTAATTTGTAGAGATCACTCCATCTACGAGGATCTCCTCGAGACGCTACGCGGACGCACTACCACATGTCAATTAAGTCTTGTCAAAAGATGACACGACGTACTAAGGCCAGACAGCATTGCAATAGAGAGATCCTATTCACTTGCACTAGATCGCTAGGGAGATAACTGGGGGGATAGGCACGGAGATGGTGCGGGAATGTAAAAGTTGGGGAATGTTGATAAAAACCGCCGATGCCGAGACGATAAAAAATGAGCAACAATCACGTGACCTTAACTAATGGGAGGAGTCACGTGATCACCAGGTGTATCGAACGAGTTCGCGGGATTTTGTTTTTTTTTCCCGAAAAAGTAGGTATGACATCATTTAGTCAGTGCTTTACCCCAGTTTTCTATCTTGGAAACGTGGTGAAACAGCCACACCGGTGGGTTGTTGTGTAAATACTGCATCTGGCACTCCCAAAATAAGAAACTAATGCAGCGTAGCTTATTAGGATTTTTTTTGATGAAATACCCCGTATAAGAAGGAACCCCCAGAAGCTTATCGTAGGAAATGGCTGTACGCAGCCAAAGAATTTTTTTTTGAGTACGCCTCGGCCCGGCAAGTCTTCACAACGCATTAATTCCTTTAGCCGCCCACACCTTCAGCATCTGCCCAGCAACCAACAACTACAACACCACCAATTTCATCATAGGATTAATCCTCTAACCAAGTACTTCCTCTGCACCCTTTTTCTGAGTTAGCCGCCCTACAGAAGCCCCATCGGCAAACAATCATTTGGGCGCTTAGGAAACACAGAGATATATATACCACGTTCAGCCAAACCAGCCAAATAACACCATGGAGTCCGGGAAGGGCTTCACTACAGGGCTTTTCAAGTCTCTGACGAGCTCCTTCAAGTCTCCCAACAGCGATAGGGAAAGAATTGATGTTACCGCCATTACAGACGACAAGAGCAAGCAGCAGCTGATCAACGACCTCAAAAGAGGCTCACCGTCACAGAGAAGCAAAGCTGCTGAAACGCTAGCAGAGTGTCTCTATGAGTTCCCTCCGTCTTCTATCAAAGACATCTGGTACTGTGGAAAGGACATGATATCGCCAAATGCCCAGCATCAGGCGCGGCATGCCGGGCTACGATTATTAAAGCAGTGTGTTTCGCTACCTGTTGATGACCCGGAGCCCAGATACACCTATTTCAGCGACACGTTGGTCAATTGTCACTTCACTAAGGACAGAGTGGATCAGGACTTCCACACGTTCTTGCAGATCATCAAGCTGATGACCGACAACGGGTACTTCATTCATCACTATCAAGAGTCTTTCAAGAAACCGTTGCTGGAGTGGTTCTCCACTGCCTTGACACCAACGGAGATGGCACGTAATAGAATCGTCCTCGAGCTTTTCACGTTCATCATCGACTGCATAAAAGCTGGCATTCTCAACGTGGACGGTCAAGAAGAGTCTGTACAACGTACCAAGGAGCTCTTATCAGCAACGATCAAATTGGCATTGAAGACCTCTGATAAGGACATTCTACGGTCATGCATTGAGCTTATAGATAACATCATTACGAACCAAAAAATACCCGAGGAAATGATCTATGAGACACTGGAGATCATTTGTGGTGCTGCAGTCTTAGATCTACAATACCTCGATTTGGGTAATTCTGTTGTTATGAACTTGATTAACAGAACAGATGCCACTGTGGTATTCTCCACTTTACTCGATATCATGAGCTGCAAAAATGTCAAGACAGATAAGAACATTAATGGGTGCATTGGTTCCATCAAGATCATGGGGTTCTTGTTCTCAAAACTTGCATATCAGATAAATATGAATTCTTTGCTAAATGCATTGAGTCAAGTCATATCTTGGAACAAACCGAATGCTAATATCACGGTACTCAAATTCATCAATGAGACCCTTCTTGACGGTATGACATTAGATCAGATTGGTGCTAAGCATTGGGATGATGACAAAGATGTCTCCATTTTGTCTCTTTTGTTCAAGATCTCTACTAAATTGACATCGGATGAGGAGTTTGAGGTGTTTAGACTTGTCTTGATTCAGCTCCAGAGTCTGGTTGAATCCTCAAGATACCCGGGGAGTACCAAGAAATTGATTGAATTTTTCATACTGAATTCTAAAAACTTATCAGCTAAAGGTTGTCTTGACGTTTTGAGATACTACTCCGTGGAAAATTTGTGTTCCCCGTTGAATCCGGATTGGAAAACTAATTTCGATATGATTATGAAGACTTTCTTCTACGATGAGTCAAAGGATCTTATTGTCAGAACATCATGTGTAAAACTGATGCTTGACGTTTTCAACTCTACGCTTTTGACCAAAAATAACGATGATACATCAATCCAAGTTGCTGAATTACTCATCAAAGCCTTTTTATTTGAAAACACCACAGAGGTGATAAGGTTCTTTGCTGAAAACTTGATTGAGTCTTTACCAAATATCCCAACACCATTGTTTCAGAGACTTGTTGAGACAATCTTTCTTCCAAAGTTGGTTAACAACCAGCAAAAGCAAAGAAGATCGAGTCTTGCTGTTATTTCCTCTGGTGATAAGACCGATCATAGTATGTTTTCCGATAAAGCAGCTGTTGATATAACAAGAGCTTTCGTTACCATGTTTGCCACTTGTCTTGCTAATGATGGTCGCAAGGCTCAGATAACTTATAATCTTTTGATTGATGTTACAGATTACGCTTTGACCAAGAAGAATGTTGACCTTTTGCTTACAACCTCCAGATTATTTGCCAGAATTAGAAGTTCATCTACAAAACAAGTCTACTTGACTACTCCAACCGATATCGATGGCCTCTCAGCTGCCTTCGGTAGGAATTTGAATTTGAGAAAAGTAAAATTGGAGACAAATATCTCAAACGTTACCTTGGATGAAAAATGGACTTACCCAGAAGAGATTGATTACATTCCAAATGATTCTTTGGACAAGCCATCAAACAACTTGACCATCATTGATAACACATCCGATAAGCTGGTTACCACCCCTGCCATTGATATCGATAGATGGCTGCGAGTTGTCATTCAAATCTTGGAAACTTGTCCTCATTGGGAAGTATACTCTTTCACATATACGCACTTCTGTCCACAATTGTCCAACATCTCACTCTTTGAGTCATGTGGTGCTGGTATCAGAAAATTCAGATCTCTTGTTTGTGACCAATTGCAATTGAAATTACCGTCTACTTTGAAGATCCCTTCCAATATAAACAGACAAGATTTACAAGTTGCAATTGTGAGAAATTTCACTCCTTTGGTCTCATACCATGGTACTTTCTCTAAACAGGATGAGGATGAGATAATTGCTGCATTGCTTGTTGGTCTATCCTCTTGGGAAAAAACTGCTATTCCATGTATTCATATTTTGACTGTTTGCTGTTATGAGTTGCCATTATCCATCAAGAAGTATATCTCCGCTATCTTGACGAAGCTACAGACAAGAATCTCAAGCGCTTTTGCAAGCGCTCACATCTTAGAGTTCTTGCTATCGCTTTCATACATTCCATCTTTGACCTCCAACTTCACTGTTGATGAGTTCAAGCGGGCGTTTGGCATTACTTTCAAACTCATTCAGTATGCCCATGATATTTCAGAGATCAAAGAGAATCAACACCATGGTGTTCTGATGCATGGTGCAGAGCTAGAAGCTGATGTTATGCCATCTACGGAATCATTGGAAATTACCCCAGTCATCTCCATCTATCTTTTGTCCATTTCATACGATGTTATTGCTAATTGGTTTTTGAACATGAGACTAAATGACAGAAGAAAGTTATCGTCATTCATCATCAAAAATTTGATCATATCTCAGAGCAACCGTGGTTCAGAGATCAACAACCAAAACATGTCTTTCTTGGACTTGATCACCCGTTTCACCTATTCCGACTTGGAGCTGAATTTCAGTGCCATAAGTCCTAAAAAGTTTGGCGATGATGTTAACGTACTTAGTTCCAAGTGGGTCTATGGTAACAGTATTGTTGGTGTTGAGACCGATTCGAAGACGGGCAAGTCAATTGTTTCTGTAAGAAGAGCTTCTGGCTCCACTGTTTTCACTATCGAGCCGGATGAATCGATGATTCCATACTACACCAATCAACTCCATTCTCAGGATGAAGACGGTGTGTTCACTGCTAATTACATTCTTTTGCAACTTATGGTTCATCCAGATCCGACAAACAACATCAAGCCAATTCCAATTCCAGAAGATACTTCATTCAACAGATCCATTGCGAACTTCGACAGAATTCCAGTTGTTGCCTTCCATAAGATTGGGTTGTTGTATATTGGATCGAACCAAACTACTGAACAGGAGATTTTGTCCAATAGCACAGGTTCTTTGGAGTTTGAGAACTTTTTGAACAGCTTTGGTAGAAAGATCAAGCTGAAAGGTTGTAAGAGCTTTTATGTAGGGGGTCTTGATACTGAGAATGATGCTGATGGTGAATACGCATATGGTTGGAACGATAAGATTTTGCAGTTGATTTTCCATACAACAACGCTCATGCCCTCTAGTCCAGAGGATCCAAACTACTCTGCCAAGAAGAGACATATTGGTAATAACTATGTCAACATTTTCTTTGATGAGTCTGGACATTCATTCGATTTCAATGTGATTAAGTCCCAGTTCAACTTTTTGAACATTGTTATCCAACCACATAGCATTTCATTCGGCAAGGCTGATGCTGATAAGAACAACATCAAGAAGTATAAGGTGAAGGTTCATCGCAGGTCCGGTGTTCCAGGTATCTTTGCTACGTGCCATTTCAAAATCATTTCAGAAGAGAATCTACCAACATTTGTTCGTACACTGGCTCTTGTTGCCGATCAATTTGCACAAGTTTGGCACTCCAACGGTAATTATGCATCCAACTGGGCACACAGAATGAGACAAATTCTTCAAGTTAAGGAGAAAGCATTGAAAGTGCATGAGCAATTGAAGACTGAGCTCCATGATGAAGCAGGAAAAAGTGACCAAAAGACAAGCTCGGGACAAGGCTTCCTCAGTCAGATCTCGTCACATAGTAGTGGTGGTGATGGGTTGAAAAGAGCAAATAGTACGTCAAGACCCACAAACACGAATCAGTATGAGTTCACAGAGGATGATGACAACGAGATCTATAAGAATTTAGAGTTCAACTCTTTTACAAAATAAAGGGCTAACTTATGTATAGCCCTATTTCATGAAGCATTTGGTAACGCATTTTTGATATAACGGACAACACGTAGATATGCTCATAACATTAAACATTACTATTAAAGATTACAATTCACACATAAAGGTCTAGAGAATGAACCTGAAACGGAGATCTCTGTCGTCCTTCGGTTTCTCGTTCTCAATTGAATCAATCTCCTCGCCAGCCCTGGTCTTCTGTGCCAAAATCTGCTCCCTTTTTCTGTTCAATCTATAATAGTTGTACATAGGAGCAAGAACCAAGGGGAATGCAACACAAGTTAGCGATAGCGCTATAGTGAGCCCTTTCAGATATCTTGGAGCAGTATCGGCAGTATAAATCTGGCCAGCTAAAACACCCGAACAACTTCCAATAGAGGTAATCATACCACCCATAGTAGCTCTTTTGTAATGACCAGCATTGTTGTTATTGGCCCACATAATGCTAAGAGCGGAGCAGACGTAGATTCCAACACCAATCATCATACAACCGAAGTATCTTGCGCCTAATGCATCAGCAGAGACCAGCACGATATAGCCAATGAGCTCAAATGCTAAACCTGCAAGCAAGAATCCACCTCGATGACGGTATTTGTCTGAAAGGTAGCCGACAACAACGAAGGAGATGAGCGCAATGGTGTAGAATGGGATCGTCAAGAGCTGAGTCTCATATTTGTTGTAGCCCATACCTCTTATAATTGACGGTAAGAACGTGGAGATACCAAACAGCGTCAAATCAACACAAAACTCATAACAGCAGATAAATGCATTGTTGATGTCCAGGAGACTTCGTCTCACTTCTGACCACGTGAATTCCTCGTCCTGATAGAAATCAGGATACTCTGAAAGTCGTATCTTCAACACTTCTCTTTCTTCAGGTGTTAGCCACCAAACGGTTGTGAGCTTATTCGGAAGCAATAGGGCTAAAACCGGACACGAAATGATAGTTAAAGCACCTTCAATTGCAAATAGCCATCTCCAGCCCTCCCATCCGTGAGCATTAATTTTGATTAATCCATACGCCAACAAACCACCGAAGGCTCCAGCTGCGGCACTGGCACTGAAAACTGCGGAGCATCTTTTGGCCATTTCTCTTCGTGTATACAGCATTCCCAGGTAAACGTTGATAATTGGTATAATTCCAGCCTCAAAAAATCCCAGAAGCATACGACACGCCAGCAAAGAGTGGTAGCCATTGATGAAGGAAGTGCAAAGACAAACAATGCCAAAACAGAGCATAAGAGTGGTCAATGTGAGTTTGATACCAACATACTTCAGCATTAAAGCAAATGGGGTCTCAAAGACAACGTAGGTAACGAAAAGCAGAGAAACTGCATTTCCATATTCATTGCCTGTGAGACCTAGGTCCTCAGAGAGACCTGCTGCTTCGGCATTACCAATGTTGGATTTATCAAGATTTGAGAACAAGTAGCACAGACAAATACAGGGAATGATGATAAAGTCAAACTTCTTCAGCACACGAGCCTCAATGGCTCTGAAAGTTGGTGATCCAGGGCAAAGATCTGACAGTGAAGATGTGTGTTCAATGTCCTCTTTGGAAGCTTCTGGCCGTTGGTAATCGCGTGACGGCGGTGGAGTGCTCATCGTGAGACGTTAATGTCTTTTTTTAATTTCCTAAAAAAATCTCCACAGAGGGCTGTTCCTGTTCGGACGATTTTCCCCAAGAGAACGCTTATATGGGTGTATGAGACGACCTTAAATAAATGAGAGAATCCTGGAACGAACGATCTGTGTAGAAAGAAGTGGCGTGTAGAAATGTCATGATCGTATAGATATGCAGGGCTGACTCAAGAAAATAAAAAAATAAAAATCAGGCTTGCGCTACATTGCATTCAGGGTCTTTTGCTCTATGGTTGTGCCTTCAGTCGAGATCCACAGATTTAATTGGACAAGGTGCCTTTCGTTTCTTGTAGATATTTTTAATTGGTGTATAAAGCTGAAAATCCACGTCAAAGCTCCAAAAATGGAGCAATTTAAGGCCCCTAAAAGACAAATATGCTTCGAGAGCTCGGTAATTAAAGAAAAAACGGTTTTCGCGGCACCTGAACACCACCGGAGGCCAACTTCGGAGACTCTTTTGGTCGCTTATGCGGCGGAATTTTATATGTTTACTTTATACCTTATACCTTATACCTTATACCTTATACCATATATCTTATACCATATGTTTTATAGAATGTAATATATAGCTTACTCCACCGTTCCCTAGCAACTCATAGCTTTTAGCTTATGGCTTGTGGCTCGTACACAAGAAGGATCACGCAACGGCGTAGCCACTGGCATAGCTCACACTGGAGTCAGTTGCACTTCTCACTTTTCCACTCTGAGAGTATCCGATCCACTCCAGCTTTCCCCAATTGCTTCCAAGCTTCTCGCCCTCCCGGACTTTCTCAATGGTTTCAAGCAGGATCGCAATCGGCTTCTGGCCACAGATGGTGTTTCCGGTGTCTCTGATGTACTGCTTCCAGAGTTTCGAAGAGCCCTTGGATGCAATACCCATCGCGGCTTTGTCCAGGGCTTCAATCGACTTGTAGATCTTCAGGTCCTCTGGCCCAACTCTGGAAACAGCACTCAGGGTTCTCAAGTCGTCAATGGCCCCTGTTGCGGTATACTCTGTGTAGCCAAATCTCGAGCCCCAATGGCAGAAGTCGGAGCTGATGACGAAGGTATTCTCCTCGTCTTTCAGATACTCAGCTAGTGCCCCAGCAACTTCCTCAGAGAAAGAGGAGTCACCGTGTGAGATCATTATTGGGACGATCTTCGGGATCTCCCTCCCAGAATTTTGGGCAATTTTGAATATATAAGGAGCGTGCATCTCAAAGCTGTGTTCGTCCTCATCAGTGCCCATATCCATGATTTTGAAAGCCTTTCTCTCCGTAAGATGCTCAATTACTGCTGTATCGACTGGAATGTTCCCAAAAGGAGTTTCATACTCATCAGCACCAGAAAGATAAGCATGATTTTTGAAATAAACGTGGTGCGACGGCCCCAGGATGAAGACCCGTTTGCTACCGGTGTTAGTTCTGCGGTGATGGAGTCAGTTCAGCGACAATACTCACACTTTAGAGGTGTCCCAAGCCTTGTAGGTCTCAGCCAGAGTGGCCCCAGCGTAGGAGTAGCCAGCATGTCTTTTTGGTGTTAATTCTGCCTAAAAGAGTGGAAAAGTGACGTAGACTTACGGCCCGATAAGAATCCTTGCTCCTGCCACAGAGGGAGGGGCTGCTTCGAGGAACGCTGAGAGCTGTTTATCGAGGACTTTGGGGGAAGAGGAATACCACGAGCCTGCATGGGAGGCTGGTCTGACAACTGTCATTATTGGGAGGTTTTAATGGGGTTTTTTGGAGGCCAGGGAGGTGCTTGAGTTTATAGAAAGTTGGCATATAGCCACTGCTATATAGAACGCATTCGCGAACAAAATATCTGGTGCAATTCTTATGGACAAGAAACTTGAATAAGAATTTAAAGAGAACTTCTGCCTATGAGGGGTGATTACCTGTCCTTGTATAGCGGCTTTATTCAAATATTAAACGTAATCAGTAACTATCATACCAGTAAGTGGCGATATTCACATAGGGCCAGGTGCGAACACAAGCAAAAAAATAACCAATCGCTAAGGTCGTACCCGGATTCGAACCGGAGTTGTTCGGATCAAAACCGAAAGTGATAACCACTACACTATACAACCGAAGTCATGCGCAAGAGATATGCCGCGTAACTAGCCAAGTGCTCTCAGAGGGCCGATCGTGAACTTTTTGTGACTTTTCTAAGGACTCAGGAGGGCAATAAAGACACAAAGAAATTCAATTCAAAGCCTGAAACGACCACTATAGTTTCCGGAGCTTTACAAATTCTCAGTGACAGAGACTGCCCCAGATTGGGATATCTCCGATACGCTCATCTTACCCCTTGGCGGACCTGGTACGGGCACGCCGACATCGAGCGCACGCAGACTAATACGAAAAATCTCTGGGCTTCTTCAAAAAACACCCGGAAAGCTGTTCAGCTCAGCAAGAGGTCGTGTTAATGGAAGTGCACGTGTCGGTGAACTTCACGGAGATGTGTCCTCTTGGGACCTCGCCCTTGGTGCCCCACGAGAACGCCATCAATCCGTGCTTTCTGGAGACTCTTATCGCTCTTCCTTCACTTATTCTGCTTCTTTTCGGCTCAATCCAGCTTCTCCAACTTCTCCAGGCCAGCAATTATGGTAAAATCCGTCTAAGTAAGCTTCCAAAGAGTGCTGTGTGGAGGCTTTTCAGCATAGCATTCCAGGGCCTCGTCTTCTGCGACAGCCATAAGCAGTATTATCTCATCAACGCCCTCACCACGCTGCTCATCGCGTTACCACTCGCTTACCTGGACCCTTTCAAATCACCTGTGTCACGTGCGTCGCTTCTGTTCTACTACTTGTTTTCCTCTCTTTTCCTGTTTTCCTCCGTGGTGCAATCTGCTCTCACGGAGTTCCCCGTTGCCCAGAACGGTACTAGGCTCTATATTGCTTGTGCGAACTCCATCAACATTTTTGTATCTGCTGCAGTTTACTACAAACCGGTGCTGGAAGTTGCGAAACACTACATTGAGCTGGGCTCTGTTCAGGCCAACAGTCTTTCCAAGCTGACCCTGGTGTGGATGAATGATCTGCTGAATAAGGGCTATTACGACCGCAAAATCACTGAATCTGACATTCCGAATCCTCCAGCTTCTCTGGATCCCAAAACTGGTTACGAGGCATTCAGAAAAGTATGGGACGCCCAGAAGAAGAAGTCTCTGTTGTTTGCTGTTGCGAAAGTGTTCGGTCCAACCGTTCTGGTAGCCGTTTCCTTTGGCGTTCTCAACGACTGCCTCACTTTTGTCCAGCCACAGCTTCTGAGGCTGCTCATCAGGTTCTTCAACGATAAAAGTGCCCAGCCAATTGTTGGTTTCCTCCTTTCCGGTGGGCTCTTCTTCGTCTCCCTTTTCTCTGTGGCGTTGTACAACAAGTACTATCTCACGCTGTACGAGGCTCTCCTGGGCACAAAAGGTGCCATGATGACAATGGTATATCAAAAAGCCCTCACATTATCGCCAGAGGCCAAAAAAGAGAGATCCACAGGCGATATCGTTAACTTGATGGCTGTGGACGTCAACAGAGTACAGGATCTCTCCAACCAGTTCCGTACTCTGATCTCGCTCCCGGTGAAGCTCGTCTTGTGTCTGGTCTCCCTGTTCAACTTGCTGGGCAACTCCACCATTGCAGGATTTGTTGTCATGGCTGTGATGATTCCAGCCAACACATACTTGTCCAAGAAAGTCACATCTCTGTTCGAAATACAGATGAGGTACAAAGATCAGAGAACCCAGACCATCTCTGAACTGCTGCTCGGAATCAAGTCCATCAAACTCTATGCGACTGAGAAGGCTATGCTCCAGAGACTGAGCCATGTCAGAAATGACCTGGAGCTCAAGAACTTGCAGAAAATCAACACTCTGTCAGCTGTTATGATGTTCACGTGGTACTGTGTTCCCTTCTTTGTCAGCTGTGTCACATTCGCCGTGTACGCCAACTACTCTGAGAATCCTCTGACCCCAGATATCGCATTCCCAGCTCTGGCGCTATTTGATCTGCTGACAGATCCTATATACCAGATTCCAGATCTCATCACCTCCATGATTGAAACCTCTGTCGCTTTTGACAGAATCACCAGGTTCTTGAATGCTGACGAGATTGACTCTGGCTTGCTGGCCCACTTTGACAAGGCTGAGGTCATGGGAAAGACCTCTGTGATGCTCGACGACTGTGCTTTCATGTGGGAGAAGAACAAAGATGCCGAGGAGGAGCCAATTGCAAAAGTTGCCCTTGAAATCAGTCACTTTGAAGCCTCCAAGGGAAATCTCACGTGCATTGTTGGAAGAGTGGGCTCTGGAAAGTCCACTTTCCTGCAAGCGATTCTAGGCTATCTCCCATGTGTGCCATTGCACGGGAAGAAACCATCAATTGAGATTCATGGGTCCGTCGCATATTGTGCACAGACTCCGTGGATCATGAATACAACTTTCAGAGAGAACATCTTGTTTGGCCACAGGTATGACGAGGAGTTTTACCAGAAAACCCTTGAAGCTTGTCAATTACTTCCAGATATTGAAGTACTGCCAGATGGTGATCTCACACACGTTGGTGAAAAAGGTATTTCTCTGTCTGGTGGCCAGAAAGCCAGGCTCAGTTTGGCGAGAGCCGTCTATTCTAGAGCTGATATCTCCATCCTGGATGATATCCTATCTGCCGTTGATGCCCATGTTGGTAAGAACATCATTGAGAAGGTCATCAACGGTTTGCTGGCCACAAAGACCATCATCCTCGCTACGAACTCCATCACTGTTCTGGCTGAGGCTGAGAACATTGTCTTGCTAGAAGGTGGCAGAATTGTTGAGACCGGAAGCTTCAGGGACGTTGTTGGTACTGGTTCTAAGATCTCCAGTTTGATCTCCGAGTTCGGGTACTCCAACAATAGCGAGCCAGGCTCCTCTTCCCAGTCCACAATCGAAGGCATAACTCTGGAGAAGCCACTTGTACGCAGATCTACTCTGACGACTCTCAGACGGGCCAGTATGGCTTCTTTCAAGAATGTCGCCATTCACGACCAGCCAAAAAGGACGGCACAAATGGAAGAGAAGGCTGCTATTGGAAGTGTTGACTTCAGAGTCTACAAAGAGTACGTTAAAGCCTGCGGTCTTCCAGGAGTGTTTACTGTTCTGGTGTTTATGATTATGACAAGAGTGCTTTCTATTGGTGCCAACTACTGGCTGAAAAACTGGTCGGAAAGCAATGAACGTAATGGCAACAACGACCATGTTTTGCTGTACGTTGGTGTTTATGCTGCTCTCAGTATTGGTTCTGGTGTTTTCTCTCTCCTGAAATCTGTTATTCTGTGGGTGTACTGTGCTCTGAAAGGTGCTGCTATCCTTCATGATCGTATGGTTGCTTCCGTTGTCAGATCTCCAATGTCTTTTTTCGAAACTACTCCTATTGGCCGTATCATGAATAGATTCTCTTCCGATGTTAATAAAGTGGATGAGAGCTTGCCAAGATCTTTCAACAACTTCTTTGGATCCATCCTGACTACTGTGTTCACACTTGGCTTCATTGGTATCACTATGCCATCTTTCCTCCTTATTGTTGTCACCCTGTCAGTTGTGTACATCTACTACCAGAGATTCTACATTTGCACTTCTCGTGATCTGAAGAGAATTGTCAACATCTCTCGTTCGCCGATCTTCTCCCATTTGCAGGAGACTCTCTCAGGCATTGGTACTATCTTGGCTTTCAAGCAGGAATCTCGTTTCGAGTTCATTCACTTCTCCAACGTTGCGCTCAACCTGAAGGCGCTCTATATGTTCAGATCTATCAACAGATGGCTGGACGTGAGACTTCAGTTTATTGGCTCCATCATCATCTTCACCACTGCTTCCCTGTCTGTGATGAAGCACTTGAGTGGTGGTATGGCTGGCCTGTTAATCACATATGCGTTGGAAGCCACAAGCTCTCTTGGAATGATTGTCCGTATGACAGTGGAGGTTGAGACGAATATTGTTTCTGCCGAAAGAATGATTGACTACTGTGATTTGCCATCTGAGGCACCGGAGGAGACTGATGTTAAGCCTCCCAAGAACTGGCCAACTGAAGGCTCTGTCAAGTTCGATCATTATTCAACAAGATACAGAGAGAACCTCGATCTCGTGCTCAATGACATCTCCTTTGAGGTTAAGCCACAGGAAAAGGTTGGTATTGTTGGAAGAACTGGTGCTGGAAAGAGTACTCTGTCCTTAGCTCTGTTCAGAATTATTGAGCCGACCTCTGGCCGTATCTGGATTGATGGCATTGACACCACTACGCTTGGTTTGCACGATTTGAGGCGCAATTTGGCTATTATTCCACAAGATTCTCAGGCATTTGAAGGTTCTATTAGACAGAATTTAGATCCTGTCGGTCAATATACCGATGAGGAGCTATGGAGAGCCCTGGAGCTGTCCCACTTGAAGGACCACATCAAAACGATGGTGGAAACTGGTGATAAAGCTGCCCTGGGACTTGATGCTAAACTTGCTGAAGGTGGCTCTAACTTGTCTGTTGGACAAAGACAGCTGTTGTGTCTTGCAAGAGCTCTGTTGAACAAGTCGAAAGTATTGTTGTTGGATGAGGCAACTGCCTCTGTTGATGTTGAAACTGACAGAATTGTTCAGGAGACCATAAGAAAGGAGTTCAAAGACAGAACCATCTTGACTATTGCTCACAGAATTGACACGGTAATGGACAGTGACAAGATCTTGTGCCTGGAGAATGGTAAGGTGAAGGAGTTCGATACCCCAGAGAACTTACTCAAGAACAAGGATGGTCTCTTCTACAACCTTTGTGTTCAAGGTGGTTACATCCAAAGCGAACAACCTCAAGATATCGGAGCTCCTACTTCTTCATAGAGTAATATAGAATATTGGTTTGTTAATCGTTAAAATCTTTCACCATAGAGTAAAATAAAATCGTGAACGGTGTATATTAGTGCGTTTATCGTTAGAAATGTCATACAAGCTGAAAGCTTTTCGGTATTAGATCAACACCAGACCTTGAAAAGCCTATAGTACAGAGGCTTGGCAGCCAACTCGTTCTTTTCATGAATGATTTCCTGCTTCAGCAAGTCCATGTCAACGTGTTTTCTTCCAGTGTCAATGTCCATATCCTCAGCACGGATGAACAGGATCCAATTGCGCTTCCAGACCTTGTGAGCAACGTAGAAGGCAACAAAGATGCAGAGAGAGAGGAAAACGGAGAAGAAGTTCTCAGCATCGGCCGAACCACTTGGGAACAAAGCAACCCAGAACTGGCCAATGATGACGAGGAAGTTCATACCCAAGCCGTAGATCGAACCCCAAACGCCAAATTGAGCAACATAGGTGAGCTCGTTTGTGTCTCTTCCCTGTGCACTCAGCGCTCTTCTGAATCTGATGTGAGCGAAGCAGATGGACATCCAAGCGAAAATGGTAGATAAACCGGAGAGAGCAGATAGCCAGAGGAAGACCTCACTCTGCTTATCAGAGGCAGCAATGAACGACAGTAAACCAATGAAGAGAGTGACGAAAGTGGCATAAAGTGGACGACCTGTACGGTCGACATAAGTGAGGAACTTTGGAGCATGGCCGATATCAGCTAAGGAGGACAACACTCTGGAAGAAGCGTAGACGGAGGAGTTTGCAACGGAGAGGATTGCAATGAGGATGACGACGTTCATAACGGAAGGGAGTCCAGAAATACCCGCATTTTTGATGGCGATGACGAATGGGGACACAGAAGCGTACGAGTCACCGTTCAAGAGTCTGTCGTCGTTGTAAGGGACGAGACAGCCAATGAGCGTGAGCGTGACGATGTAGATGGAAGTAACGAGCCAGAAAGTCTGCTTAGCAGCTCTAGGAATGGTTGCTCTTGGGTTCGAAGTCTCAGCAGCTGTCATTCCAATCAGCTCAGTGCCGGCGAAGGAGAAAGCAGCTGTGACAAAGACTGAACAGACACCCTTGAAACCATTAGAGAAAGCACCTGGGTTGTACCAGTATTCGGCTCCAATGTAGCCTCCGTGAGGACCACCACCACAAATGAGAATGATTCCCAGGAAGAAGAAGCCCATGACCGCAACAACCTTGACGAGCGAAAGAATGACTTCGGACTCAGCATAGTACTTGACGTCCAGCATGTTCAGCACAAAAATGAAGACGTAGAAGACAACGACCCAGACGTCAGCATTAATATCGTCTCTCCAGTATCTGATGGTGATGGCAGCAGCGACGAGTTCTAATGGGAGCAGAATCAGCCATTGGAGACAGTAATTCCAGCCCATAGCGAACCCAAGCGATGGATCAATAAATCTCGTTGCGTACGTTGTAAATCCTCCAGTGACCGGGAAAGTCACACAGAGCTCGCCAAGAGCGATAGAGGTGGAAAACATCATCGTCGCCACAATAACCCAGCCAATAATGAGAGCAGCAGGACCTCCGTTGCTGAGAGCAGAACCGGAGTTCACAAAAAGACCGGTACCGACAGAGCCTCCAATGGCGATCATGAGAAGGTGACGGAGTGTGAGGTCCTTCTTGAGACTTGTGTTGGAGGAGTTCAGAGCAGCCTTTTCCATGTCTGTGAGCTCTTTGTAGTCCTTGATCTCTGTTTTGGAGTAGTAGGCGTCTGACTCAGAGGCCTCAGCCGGCTTGAAAGAGTCTTTGAATCTGTCCCAGGCGTTAGCGTTTTGTGTTTTGCTCATATTCTCGGCCATTAAAGTGTTGGGCGAGAACACAGAGTCTGCCTTGGTGGAGTTGTCAGACATCGTGAAGTTAATGGGTTTTGAGGGTTCTTAGAGATGTAGAAAAGACTAACGTCCTCAAATTTTTCGTATAAAATAGAAACGAAAAGCCGGCTTCAATTATGGCTGGCCCGAGAATCGCGTGCTACACTGCGCGAGTCATGTGAAAAAGATTTTTTATTTCATCCTCCCCTGAATTATTTTAGGCATGTGGGCCGGTTCAGGCCCTCTTTCGCCCGTGAAAAATGTGGATAAACAGCCACAATTATTTATATATATAAGTGGAAATTTGGCACTTTAGAGTGTCCCCCGTCCGCCCTGGCGTTGCACCCGTTAAAAGAGGCCATCGACCCGTCAAATCTGTAAAAAAACAAGGGGTCCAGAGCCCCAGGCCTTAGGAATGAAGATCCTCACCGCATAGACTAACAAAACGAACGCTACTCGTAAACAAACAACCCGATCTCCACAGGATTCTCCTAAAATGCCACATATCTTGTGGAAGCGGTTTTAAATCTGTTGTGACTCCGCCAAAGCTTCCAGAACGCCGTACGCACATTTGCGGCATCAAAAAAATTTTGCGATGAGACGCATACTACAGGTTCGCGTAAGCTACAGGGCCTTATAACCTTTCCTTAAATGGAGTGGACTATTTTTATATTTAATCATTTTAGTTTATTACCTGGCAGTTGAAACAAGTAATTGTAATCTGTGTACCAAGGCTCACATACATAAATAAAGACAGTCGTGCTCAACAGTTCTTGCCTCAGCGTCACACCTTGCCAAATTTCCCACTATGTTCAGACGTTTATGTGGGATCATTATCGGAGACGGATATTGAAAAGTGAGAAGGGCACCATTAATAGTTGATACAATTGTTATCTGATGGCCATATTTCAAGGCCGGAACGTCTTCATAGCGACTCATAGGATGGAAGTAAATCCGCAACCTCTTTCCTAGGGAAAGCACCAACAACAACACAACTGTGTCCGAGAGAAACTTTCTCAGACTTACCCCAGGATTCCACACTTGAGCCAATCTTCAACTTCAGCTCCATATTATATGTTCTATCAATTGTGCAAGCTTCAAATGTCGGGGTTATGTGTTTGGGGAAACGTACAATGTCAAAGTGCTCAGAGATGTCAAGAGCGTATTTGGCAGAGTACTTCCCAAGCATCCAATGCCCAGGAATATTCTCCGCACTAGTCATCTGACAGAGATCTATCTTTTTGGGGACGGAATTACCACATAGGTCAATTGTCTTGTTCAAATGGCCCTCGTAGCCCTGGGCTGAGTACTTCGTATCGCTCTGCAAGACAAGTTCGTACCGCTTTAGCGATAGCACGCCACACCCATTTGATACAGAAGCACCTTCAACAACCTCACAGAACGACTCTGGTGGATCATCGCTCAGTATGAACACGTTCAACTTCAGATCCTGACCTGCAACGACGAAACGAGATCTGAAGAATGCAACACGAAAACGTAAGTCCAGTTTGTCCTCTGATGATTTGAGCAGAGACTTCCATGGGCTCAGTGAGCTTCCGTCCTTCTTCTTGGTGATGCACAGCATATCAGAGACCACCATCACCTGGTCATTTACAGGGAATGGGTCTGGAGGTGGGATGCTGACCTGCAAAGGGAACAACTTGCGGATGTTCGCTGTTGTCGATGAAGCTCTCCTTACCGTCACCTTGAGGAAATACACAACTTCAGCAGAGTCATTGGACTTGTGGGATATATCGTTGAGCGACGGTGGGAGTGGCATATGACGGCGGTGTCTGATTGGCTTGTCGGGACCTTTCCTCTTCTTCTCAGATGAGAACAGCTGTTCTCTGGAAGAGGTATTCAGATGGGAGCTGAGACATGATGATTCGTCTCCACAGTGAGCAGTAAATGGGAGTCTGAATCTGAACTGTGACTCTAGCGTCTTTCCCTCTTTGAGCCTGTATGAGCTGGAACTGAGCTCCATGCCTGGAGACGGGAATATTGTGCACACATCGTAGACGAGGTCATGGGTCTCATCAAAGCTGTCGGTAAACTGGCCAATGGTTTGGGAAAAGTGAGTTTTTGCAAGACCAATCAGCTTAACCTGGACATTCTCAACAACAATGCTTGAAAGAATCCGAATTTTGACCGTGCCATTTATCTCTCCACCGCCATGGAACACCTTCCATGGATGCAACTTGAGAGATATGTGCACTGACATCTTCCCTAAACCGTTTTGAAATGCTGAAACCTTTGCTTGGGAAGCCTCAGCTGAGCAAATGAAGTGAACACTACCGATTGGGAGAAATTAGTTGCTGTGAGGAGAGTCAGCCAAGGACGTTATGGCCTTCGATGTGTCCGAGCATCAGCAAACGAGTTCGCGGGTGAATCGGTTTTTCACGTGACTTCGGGTCTGAGAGGAATGGGTCTGAACACTAAAAAGTGTCCTGGGCTTCGTAAAGAGTTTATTTCAACCACTCTTCTCTTTTATTTGTAGAGAGAGATTACGTAATTCGGCAAGACATATACGAGCAGCCCATTCGACTAAAACGGCAATTTTCGCGTCTTTTCGCGCCGTTTTCGCGTGTTTCCGCGAACATGTCCTATGACCCCACGGGTAACAAAAACACATCACTACTCATTTCTATCTCTCTTTCCCTCTATCTCGGCCCCAAATTCCCCAAATTTCTCGCTAATGGTTGCAACTGTGCTCTCAGAGGCCCTAAAACAGCTCCACGGGCACCCAGCCCTTCGTACTAACGGGTTCGGCATTGCCAATTCGCACAGAAAGTTCTCGCTGACATTTATACCGCCGTCTACGAAGAGCCCGTTGTTTGTCTATGGTAAGAGCCCTGGAGCCCGAAGCTTCCTTTCTTTGGGCACAGACTATGATTCTCTGCGAGAGAGCGATGAGGATGAGGATGAAATGGGAGGAGAGCTCAGCAGGACGGTGTCGCTACCTTCCCAGATAAGCGAACGTCAGGAAACTGAGCTCAACTGGCTATTGGAAGAGCACCAGCGAAGATATTCCAGTGTTCAGAACTCAGAGAGTGATGATGATGATTATGATGATGATGATGATGATAACGAGCTCCACGCTGAGCAGGACCAGCGCTGGAGAGGCTACCAGAACGAAAATGACGAATTCGTGGACTTCATGTCCCGAGTACGCCAGAACACACGGGTGTCATCACCGTCTCGTCGCCGTAGGAAGTCAGTAACATCGTTGGGCTCTATGGGTTTGCAACAAGTCCCAGATGAGGACTTTGCACATGAAGTTGTCACGAAAAACTCAGAGATCAGGAAACTCTTGCAATACGCCATCCCGTTGGTGACGACTTTCCTATTGGAACAGATCTTCTCCGTTGTTAGCGTCCTCGTCGTTGGACGTTTGGGCAAAACTGAGCTTGCTGCTGTATCTTTGGCTACTATGACCTCGAATATTGTCTTTGCCGTTTTTGAGGGTTTGGCTACAGCTTTGGACACGCTTTGTCCACAGGCTTACGGTGCTGGAGATCTCCACGGTGTTGGAATCCATTTGCAGAGATGCACACTGCTATCGTTGGCGATCTTTGTGCCATTCGGTCTCTTCTGGTGGTTTTCTGATATTGTTCTCGGTGTTCTGGTCCCAGAAAAGGAAGTAGTTCAGCTAGCATCACAGTTTTTGAGGATTATGCTTCCAGGTGCCCCGGCATATATTATATTCGAGAACTTGAAGAGATATCTTCAGGCCCAGGGAATTTTCGAAGCTGGCACATATGTTCTCTTGGTGTGTGCTCCTTTGAATGTTGTCCTAAGTTATTTATTGGTGTGGAACAAGACCATTGGTTTGGGATTTATCGGTGCTCCAATTGCGGTGACACTGAATTTTTGGCTAATGCTGGCTTTACTCGTTGGTTATACTATCTTCATTGACGGTGCCAAATGCTGGGGTGGCTTCTCACCAAAGAGTCTTCAACATTGGAAGGAGCTGCTGAAGCTTGCTATCCCTGGTGTCGTCATGCTCGAGGCTGAGAGTCTGTCTTATGAAATTATGACTCTCTTCTCTTCATACTTTGGCACGGAGTATATGGCTACACAATCTGCATTATCTACACTTGTTTCATTGATGTTCATGATTCCGTTCTCTGTGGGAATTGCCTCCTCAACGAGAATCGCTAACTATGTTGGTGCAAGACGTATTGACTGCGCTGCGCTTGCGGCTAGAATTGGTATAGACGCTGCCATTATAACCGGTTTCTTGAACTGCTTCATTCTCCTGGTATTCCGTCATGAGCTCGCTGCTATCTTCTCGAAGGACGAGGACGTCATCAAGATGACTGTGGATATCTTCCCACTCATTGCTGCTATTCAGATATTTGATTCCCTCAATGCCGTCGCTGGAAGTTGTCTTAGAGGCCAGGGTATGCAGAGAATCGGCTCTTATATCAACTTGTTCGTTTACTACGTCATTGGAATTCCATTTGCCTGGGTTCTTGGCTACTATCTTGACTTCAAGCTCGTCGGACTATGGCTGAGTACTGGTTTCAGTGTTTTTCTCATTGGTGTCAGTGAATCCTGGTTTGTTCTACGGGCCGATTGGAATAAGATCCTCGATGAGGCTGACATGAGGAAAGAGAGTGAAATGGAGGAGGGCGAGCTGAGTGACTGAAGCGTTTATACATTATGACTTATGATATTCCTACTATACTGATGTAGCTCTTCTCAATGTAGTAGACCCATTGCTATGATATTCCCATTTACCACTGTACTAATCCCCTTAATCGCTTTAATAGGTCATTCCTTATAGTATCCCCAAAATAAATTGTCCTTCCGAATCGCTGTAATAGTCACTACTTATAATGGTCTATTATAATGATGTAGTTCTCTTAAATGACTGTAATTATAGGCCCATATCTTCCTCCTTGGCTTGCGATCTTGCCTAATTTGCTCGTTAAGCGCACCGTTTGCGGGGGAGGATAATGTGCTCAGTTTTCGGGCCAGGTTGCCCTGGGTCCCACGTGACTTCATATAAAGAACTAACTAAAACATACACAATTCAGGATAGAAATACACACAAAAACATCCCAAAAACGCCAAAAAAAATCCCAAAAAGGGTGCCAGAACTGTGATTTTTAGAGCGTGCGGCCCATTGGATAATTTGCGCACCCTTTTTATCTATTCCATCAAGCCTGGTACGAGCAGCAGCGTATTCTACCGGGCCTGGGCTTCATCGATGTCTTTCTCGATATATTAAGATGTTTTTTGCGGTTTCTTGGTAAAAACTGGGTAAATAAACAGTATCCAGCTTGAATACTTATTTTATGGTGCTGTTATCTTCTCTTTCCCGTCACTTACTGCTCTGGAGCGTATTACTCGAATAATGCACGCAGCGTGCTGTCTCCGGTGCTATCGGGTTTATTTCTCCTGCCCAGACCCACATTTTGCCTGATATATAAGAAAGTCCTGCCATAAAAGTTTTAATCCCTTTTTCCACTATTTTGTAGCCTAAATTATCAGAGAAAAGCCATGAAGCTCTCCGTTTTTGCCCTCCCAGCACTCGCTGCCGCAGCTGCCCTCCCAGCCACAATCACTCAAGCCCCAACACTCAATAAACGTAGTGGGACACAGCAGAAAAAGCTCACAGAGAAGGTCTGGACGTCCTCTTCCAGTGGAATTGTCGAGAAAGTCACTCCCACGGTTATTGACGGCGTCACCATTTCGGCTTCGCCGGTTTCCTCTGCGACGGTCTGGGCCTCTCTCGACGGCTCTGGAATCCCGTACCTCATCACTCCAACTGTTTCTGACGGAACCACGCTTTCAGCATCGCCAACTCCAACTGCCTCAAATTATCCAGATTCAGATGCTGTTCCACCGGTTTTGAGATGTTTTGGTGACAGAGTTCCCGACGACGATGAAGAATATGGCTACCCTTTCTGTACTGCACTCAACGGCACAGAGATGGTCGTTGGAGAGACTTATTGGCTCACCTGGGATCCAACTTACTTTGACTCAGACTCAATAACAAAGGTTTACATTTCCCTGATTGCTTATCCGCAGAAAGGCACCACCGATGATACCCTTTATGTGTCTGATTACGTATCCAGAGTCGATGGCTACTACCCATTGACGATCGAATCCGACTACATCAGATCAGGAAACGGCTATATGTACATTGTGATTACTCCAGTGGTAACATCAACCTCAGATGCTACCACTGTTTCTCCAAAGACTGGTCCCCTCATCAGAGCTATCAGTTCTGCTTCTGATGCTTCCACAACTATAAGCAAGCTCCCTTCTGATAACAACATTGACACCGGCTCCTCATCATCTTCCAAGAGTAACAAAGCGAAGATCATTGCACCAGCAGTTGTTGTGCCAGTTATATTAGCAATCGCTATTGCAGGTGGTGTCATTTGGTATTTGAACAAGCAGAAGAAGACTTTGGGCTCTACAGGCTCTAACGCTGCTGGGCCTTCTAACCATACCGGTGAGATTCAGCTATCAAGAGCTACAACAAAGGAAAACGCTTCCATAATCACCGAGGAAACCGGACAAAACCCATTCCAGGAGACTTCAAGAACTGTCCTCTAACATGCCTATGATGTGCTCCACTTTGATCCAAACATATTTTAGCAAACTTAGGATTATTTATTTCTCCTACACTTTGGCCCTCCCCTCACTCTGATACATACTTCTCTAATTTACCCTTCTTATTCGTCTCCAACTCGAGGTACCACCTCATAAGTGGTACTCGCTTTCTTTCCATTGATGCCTGTATATGCTGAATTCAATATGAATATGTACACGTTAAGCTCTGTTCTACGTATAATCTCTTGTAAAACATGGATTCACATCAAGCTCTCTACTACGTGTAACATCTCATAAAACATAAATTCACCCATGAAAGTCATCACAAGAGGAAATCTTCCAGAAATAACTTTTGTGCTCCTCAACGTGCAAGATCTCACTGAGATCAAAAGAGAACAAGTCACGGAAATTGAACGGAACCTTGTGCATCTCTTCACGAGCTAAGCCATTGAGCTTCACAGACTCCTGAGTGTGTGGAAGTGTCTCTTTCAAGATCTCAAACTCAACACCTGTTGGAACAAAAGAGTTCCCAGGAGGTAGAAGTGGGGTATAATCTCCATGATGTATAACCCTTACGAGACCTTCCTCAAGCGTTTGGCCTTGGAGGAGTGACTCATAGACGTGAGAGCTTTCGAACACTTCATCAATTACCTCACTCAACTCTTTATTAACAACTTTGGGTGCACCATACGTCATTACCAACGGATGATAGTTCATGAGTGCAAGCTCGACTCCAACTAACGTTGCAAGTGCGCCTCCCATCGAATGACCAGTTATAACCAATTTGTAGTCTGGGAACACATCAGCCAACAGTTGTATAGTGGTGAAGAGGTCACCGTCGTGGAATTCACACATTCTCTTATAGATACCCTTGTGGACCTTGCAATTGTTACAACCATACTCTTTAAAAGCTGAGTTGGCATCACCGTGAACAGGTGAGTACTCTGTGGATCCAGTGCTCATGTCAGTGATGAAGTCCCTCGTGGGAGATATCCCCTTGAGAGCTAGCAAGATCGTTCCGTTCCCAGTATGATCAACGGCAAAGAACCCTTCAGCTTGTGAGACGTGTGGATAATCAAGCCCACTTTTTTGCGCCTGTGCAAAGTCTGAGGATGAATAGAGATGTTTGGCAACCAAGAGTTCCAAGGGGAACCCCTCTTGTTTTGTGGTGTGTGGGATATCTGATCCTAGTCCTTTCTGTACAAATATGTGCTGGTGTGGATTCAACACAAGAGGTTCTGCCAAGTCTGAGTTGTCCGGTTTGAGCTTGTCGATACAATAGGACACCTTGGAGATGAATGCGTAGCGGACCAAAGAGTCGTACACTTTTGAAGAGTAATCACTCTGCGACGTACCGTTGGCATGGATGGACCATTCAAACGGCACATCGGACAATGCGCTCTTCAGGAAAGAGAGGAGGAGCAACAGAGTGAAAATGTTCATCATTGCAACATGAAAATCATTATATTAGATCCTAGACCAATACATTGGAGCTGTTCCATAGTATTACATCAAGACTTGTTCGTACAAAAGCGGAGCGGTGACACAAAACCGCACCGATCTCCAGTTAACTCCGCGGACACAACAACGGCCGGGGTATCTAATACTGGTCAATCTTCTGTGAACCACCAGACGGGATTCTCCGGCTAGAGCTCTGTCTCGTCAGTGAGGGCAGAGCAGCGGAGATGTTTGTCATTCTTTCACCAGATTTCCACCCGTCAAAATCGATCAGAGCCTGCATACACCCCCATTCTTTGATCTTGTTCAGCAGCCAATCCAGGTTCACCGGCTTCGTCAGATAATCGTTACAACCAGCTGCCAAGGCCTGCTGTTTGTCCTGCTTGAGGTTCGAGGCTGTTAACGCCACAATGATAACGGGAGATCTGAAAACAGTGACGTCGAGCTCCTCCTCTGGCTTACGTGGTGGCAGATTTTGCAGATCCGACTGCGAAAAGACACCAATGTGGTTCAATTTCTCCAGACGACGGATGGTCTTCGAGGCTTCAAGCCCTGACATCACTGGGAGCTGGATGTCCATCAGAACAAGATGGAACCCGCCTTTGCGCCACTTGTCAATGGCCTCCTGCCCGTTCTTGGCAACGTCGTAGTGGATCCGGTGACGGCGGAGATGAGCAGACAAAATCCTCAGGTTGATGAGGTTATCCTCCACAATTAGAACATTCACACTCGGCAGCACCTTCGCCATTGTAGAGCTGCCGTTGAGGTGTGTTTGCGGCGATATCGTCCGCTGGCGTTCGTCTGTGGTGTGTGGAGATAGTATTCGGTCTGGGGTTCCTCTTCGGTCGTTAGAAGACGACGGCAACAACAGAACCGCAGATGAGTGGTCTGGTGGATTGGATTGAGACCTTCTGTGGCTGGACAGCGGTGTGATGCTCCTCGTTGGCGCAGAACCACTTGTTTGGCCCGGCAACGAGTTCATCCGTCTGTTGTGGTGGAACTCCTGCTCCTTGTCCTCCGTTATCGTCTCCTGGGAAAAATTCTTCCGGTGTGATCCGCTCTGGGGATATACTGGGTTCGCTCCAGAGGGCACCTCAATGATGAAGGCGTTGTCGATTCCCATCCCGTTTGGGTAGTACTGATCGAGGATGCTCCATACGGACCTATCCGCCTCCAATGGCTGTATCAGCGGCGAGACGCTTCTCAGAAACAGCTCTGTTGCTGGGGGTTTCGGAGGTATCAGCGAGGACTTGTTGGCAGACACTGGAATTGGCGATAAAGGTGACGTTAGGAATTTCCTGCTTCCCGGTGTTGATGGAGACTGGTAGTAGCTCCCGTTTGGCGAGAGCGTGGACGATAACGAGGGCGCCTCAAGCCTTATAATCAGGTCCGAAGGGTCACACAGCTTTGCCAGCGTCATCGGGAACTTCTCAATGATCAGCGACTTCAGGTCGTCAACAATGTGGCTTTCTTTGACGTAAAGAGCCGTCGGTGAGCCGCCATCCGACTTCCTAATCCATACTCTTCTGGTGACGTCTCTGGAGGTGTTGATCGGCTGGATCTGTAGGGGAAGAGCCTTGTGACTTTTCACCGGCGAGGGGTACTTGTTCATCTGTCTGTATGTGTGGTGTAAAAATTTGGGCTGGAATTGATGGGGAAATGACGGGAAAAAGTGGAATGAAAGTGGAGAAAAGCGGTAAGCAGAAGTGTTTATCAGTGGAAATAAATAAAATAAAAAAACATTCGCGAACACCCGGACACTACGTAAACATCCAGTATGTCAAGCCAACAATAGCTAATAACGTAATAAATAGCGGAATATGATATATGATTGTGTATATGGCGTGTAGATGTCTAGAATTGCCTCCTTGTGATCCAAATACAAATAGTAAAGGAATCATCCAATTAACTGGAATTTTTATTTCCTTTATATACGGGGTGTGTTTTTTTTTTTTTTTATTCAATTGGAGGGGTGTCAAACCGCAGCCAACAAAGCCTTTAAACATTACACAACGCCACAGTTATAGATATAATATATAAGACATATATTACAGACGCAGTTCAAGAAACCTGAAGATGGCCAAGAAGGGATCCGAGAACTCCAAGAAAGCCGCTGGAAACGCCCGCAAGGCCGAGCAGGCCAACAAGAAGAAGGCCGAAGAGGACTCGAGACGTGAAGCCCTCGAAGCTGCGGATTGGGAGGAGGGCTCCAAGAAGAACTCCAAAAAGAAAGAGGAGCTTGCTGCTAAGAAGGCTGAGGCTGCAAAGAGAAAGGCTGAGAGGGAAGCTGCTTTGAAGGAGGAGGAGGCCTCTTTGCCTTCTAAACCTCTTGCCAAAGGCCGTGGAGCTGCCAAAGTTGCGGCCAAAAGAGCTGGTAAGATCGATGACTTCCTCAACGACCTTCCTACGACTTCTGAGATCTCTGCCTCGGGAATTGACAATGCCCTTGAGGCATTGACGCTCACCAAGAAGTCCGGTGTTGTGTCCGATAAGGACATCGACAGACATCCAGAGAGAAGATTCAAGGCTGCGCTAGCAGCCTATGAGGAGAGAAGAATCCCAGAAATGAGAAAGGAGAATCCAGGCTTGAGATTGCAACAGGTGAAACAGCTCGTCTTTAAGGAGTTTGAGAAGTCTCCGGAGAACCCATTCAACCAGGTCACAAATGTGTCCTACGACGCTACCAAACAGGACATCAACGAGCTGAAGCAGAGTGTGAAGAAGCAGAGGGAGGCCAAGTTTGTCAGATAGTGTGTTGTGTTGTGTGTTTGTAAGGTGTCACGCTCACTTCTTCTTGTGCGGTTACATAGGCTTACATAATGTCCCAATGTCTTGATTCATTCATTCTTTACGCTTGCATAACCTCCAAATGTATTCATTCATTCATCGCTCACATAATATTGTCATCCACTTTTACGTTACATAATGACTAGTTGAATCCTCTGATAGACAGCTTCCTCGAAAGGGAACTCTTACCGAGTGTCAATCGTCTTCCCAGCTCTGACTTCTTCTTCACAGGCTTGACGTTAACGGCTGGCACGTCATAATCATCAATGTGTCTCTCAATCTGATGCTCTGAGCTGTTTGAAGAGGAAGCCATGCTCGTACGGACACCAACAGCACTAGCTTCAGTCACGTGACTTCTCGCTGGACTGTCAACGAGGGTCTTGCGTTTGGCCAATCTGAACACTTGGGACACAGGTTTCAAGTAGACGGAGGCCAGACTGCCGATGTTCAGCTCCAGTTCCTCCAGGATAACAGGATCAAGCTGCTCATTCTCGTTGGAGATCAGTGGAAGCTCAGAATCAACAACCTCTTTGGCAGTGCCGGGGTATTTGTCCTGTGATGAGAGCAAACGCCAGTAGAAGAAGCCTCTGTCTCTCACATCCGGATGATCGACCTCCTCAGTAGCCCATTTTAGGAGCTTGATCACCAATGGTTGGCCAACTTTTGGTTTTCTGAGGAATAGTTTGACAGCAGCAGTCAGAGATGTCAATTGGACTTCATACGTCTCCTCCTTGAACGTGTACGTCAGATCGTTCAGGACATACTCACTTCTTGGAATAACCTGGCAATAATGGCCAACGATCCAGATCAGAGCAGCTTTGGCCTCAGGCTCTTCCACTTTATCGCTGTATTGCAATATCTGTGGGACAATATCGTCAAAAGTGTCGTAGCGTCTCAGAACGTTCTTGAATGCCATAACAGCCTCTTGAACAACATAATCGATCCCAGAGCTCGCCAGGTTCATCAGTTTTTCAACACACGGCTTCGATGCAACGTCCAGTTTGACTGCGAGGTTGCCGATGGCTCTTATGGCCTTACGGCTCATTGAAACGTCAACGTCGGTTCCGTACTCTTCCAGCTCTGCTAGCACCGAATCGAGATTGGACTCGTTGGCCAGGAGATAGATGATTTCCAGCTTTGTGTCCTTGACGTAGATGGGATCGTTGTACTCGACGAAGAACACTTTGACATCAAATGGGATCAGATGCGGCTTGAACAGCACCAGCAAAATGGCGTTTCTGAGGGCTAAGAACTGGAGCTCTGCGGGTTTCGACAGCAACGACGTCAGCGACGACGAGAGTTTCTTAGTGACGAGCTCATCCACGTGATCAACGTAGTTGATGAAGTACAAAAGGGCTTTGAACGCGTTCATCACCACCGCCGAGTTTGTATGCTGGAGCATCGAGATCGTCTTGTCAATCATGATGTTAGCCTCCTGGTGAGTTTGCGGGACAAAACTCAGCAGAGCGTTAAGAATGGCCCTCTGGGACCACTCATCTGTTCGAGGTAGCAAATCTGCAATGTTCATCGCCTGTGATTTGTTCAACTTCAGCTTGAAATCATCGCCTTTCTCTTCAATATCGCTGAGCACTGTTAGCGCAGCTGAAACAACTGCCGGATTGACGTCTCCGAGCGACTGGTAAACCTCCTCAATGAGGTCCTCCTCCTTGGCAAGCTGAGGATCTTTCTCGTAGATCCTGGCAATACCATAGCACGCACTTTTCCTCAAAAAGGCATCCTTGTGCTGGATCAGCGCTCTGATTGGCCTAACAGACTCCCTTACGTACTCCTTGATGGGAATTGAAGTCAGGTTGCGGATAGCCAGAGCCGTCAGAATCGGTGAGTCTGAGCGGGCATCACTCATAATGACGGGCAGAATGCTCAATGCCAGCTCAGGTTTGGCCAGAGCATAAGTGTTGATGTAGTGGTAGCACATTCTCTTCATCTCGATATCGGGAGTCTCAAAAAGCTTACACACGTCTGGGAAAAGATTCATCATCTCGTGATTCCCCATTGTAATGTTGGCTATGATCCTCCTCATGACGGCTTTCCTCTTCGAAATGGAGCCATTTTTTTTCTTGTCAAACTGCTGGAGCTCAACTGAAAGGTCATTGGAACGGGCCTGGTACGGGTGGTTAGGATCACTCTCTATAAGGAAGTCGTCCATTGCACGATAGGTTAGTACTCACTTTGCTGAAGATCTTGTGTTCGCTCATGATCTCTGTGTCTCGGGCTTTTTCTATATCTCGGACAAAATTCCCGGGCCGATCCAAATTCCGACGCTTCACAGAGGAATTTGAGTGGGCTTGTGACGTTTGCAGTGGAATGTGCTATTTTTTGACGCGTGATTTGAGTCTTGTAGGCTTTGGGCTCCAGCGGTGTTGTCCCGGGAGGCGCGGCTCGTCCGCGGGAGCTCGTGTCACGTGATTCCTCGGAATTTCCACTGAGTCACGTGACAACCCCGTAATACGTTGGTGTCAAAATTATAATCCCCGTCTGGGGCAAACCTCACGTTCCCATAACGTTCCCATACACTCAAAACACAACGCCTTATCGAGAATGAAGCTGACCTACACAGCTCTTATCGCCACCGTTGCTCTCCTCGCAGATGCCAAGAACGTCTTTGACCTCAAAGGTCTCAAGAACGAGATCGCATCCCACCAAAAACGTGAAGCTGCTGAGCAAGTGCCACTCTTCCAGGAGCCTCCGTCCGTAGAGGACATGCCAATATACATCCCAGAAGGCGAAGAGCCTCAGCGTGGCCCAACTTTGCTCACTTCAGGAATCAATACCAACAGAGATATCACTGTTTTCGCCGGCTACGTCCGTGACGATGTCGCCGTGTCACAGTTGTGCAATAACCGCCAGAAGCAGACCGTTGTTTTCGCCCCAACAGATGCCGGCATTGAAACACTAAGCTTGAAGCCCTGGCAGTTCCCCACCACTGTTGACGATTCCCAATCTGAAGAGGAAGTTGCAGGTGTTATTGCTTCCAATGTTGACGACTTTGTGAAGAGCCACATGGTTGACGGAGCCATTTCCTTTGAGGCGTTGGAGTCTGGTGACCAGAAAGGTGCCTTATTGGAGACTCTGAACGGGAAGCGTGTTAAGCTCGTGAATGACAACGGTGATTATTATGTTTACGCCGTAAATGGCTCCAAGGAGTGGCTCAAGGTGCAGTCTGTTACCACTGTGGATAACGGTGCGATTTTGGTTATCGACAAGCCTCTTGTTGTCTCTTCTGTTTGATATGATTTGTTATGGGGGTTTATTCGGTTTTTTTCACACGGTTTTCGGTTTGGGGGGTAGTTTACATATATACGAAACATTTATCTACGCTATTACGATTACTTACTGGTAGTATCAAACACCACGTGGTGTGATGTCCCCAATAATCTATATTTTGATACTGAATGATTATCAAATTTGAGCTTAGAAAAGACTTTGATTTAGTAGAGTACGACTTCACCTATATTGATTATTTCTACATATAATATTTAACCGCGCATCTCCAGCAATCGATAGTGGTACCATTAGAAAGGCCTTCTTTGAAGGCAGAATGAATACTACAAATGCTTCTCAAATTCCCTACCCGGTTGTGTGTTATTAAGCGATAGAAAAGAGACCTCCATAGTTGAGAAATTTCGCGAGATCGCCACCATAATGGTATATATTTCTTACACTTTCCGTCTAGAGCTGCTCGTTGCTCTTTTACAATAATCAGCATACTTCATATAACTTTTTAATTATTATATTGATTCAACTTGCTTGGTATCATAAGCTTCAGGACTTCCCCGGAGTTTGACAATATTACACTCCTAATGTAGTAAGATCCTGTCCAGACTTTCCACAGGTGATTTCTATCAATTTCGCGCGCAATCTTTAATGATATATATACTTTGCCACCACCACAACTTCCACTCCATTCCGTCATGGAGGCTCCCAAACGCCCTTCAGAAGGATCACAGTCCAATGGTGCAACCTCCAGACCCCAAAAGAAGGCCAAAATTGTTGAGGAAAAGAGTCATTGGCCTGCCTGGCTGAAGGAGCTCGACAAGATCCAGTTCAGGCTCAACTCCTACTTCACGTTTGTTTCCTCCCGGAAACACATCGTCCCGAAGTTTGAGATGTTACGAGACCCCGTTGAGAAGACTATCGGTCGTGAGCTGAAGCACGAAGATGTTGCTAAGCTTGTTGTGCTTCTTCCGGACGATGTACTGTTCAAATATGTTGATGAGAACCAGCTCACCACGGAGGCGAAGGAGTTCAAATGGGGCAAAGGACACATCCAGAAGGACCTCGACATGTTCAAGCTCCGGGATATGGAACTGACTGAGCAGGTTCTGGTTTTCGAGTTTGTTGATGGAAATCTTGCCAAGACGAAGACGAAGAGCACTTTCTACACTGAGATGAAGCTGCCCACGTATACCCCGGAGAGCATGAAGAAGCTGATAGCTAAGAGGGATAAGAAGTTTGCGGCTGCTGCCAATGAGTTTCTGCTGAAGTGTGAGGAGGAAGGGATCACTGATCCGGAGCAGCATTTGAAAGATCTGGCCCAGGGCTTCATTCCTCGAAGAAGAGACTACGTTGATCCCATCGAGCAAATGGTGGCCAATAGAAGACTTGATCCTGGTGAGGAGCGTCCGCCAATACCGGTGATGATTGAGAGAATCAAGACCACAAACTATAAGAACCAGATTGCAGGCTCGTTTGTGATTCCAGAAAGGGAAGCCAAGTATGAAGAGCTGTCGTTTGAGCTGAGTGATAATCTCAGGAGCGCTCTTGAGATCCCTGGCTTCTATTCACACCAAGCACAGGCACTCAATGCTATCCATGAAGGCGAGAACGTGATCATCTCCACCTCCACGTCTTCAGGTAAGTCTCTCATCTACCAAATACCTGTGTTGGATCAGCTCGAAAACGAGAGCCAATCAACATCCATGTACATCTTCCCAACCAAGGCCCTTGCCCAGGATCAGAAACGTTCGTTCCAGGAACTCATGAACAAGATGTCCCTCAAGTCTCTCGTTGACACTTTTGACGGTGATACAGAGTCTGAAAGAAGAGCACAGATCAAGAACAATGCTCGTGTGATCTTTACCAATCCAGATATGCTTCACACGTCCATTCTCCCGAACCACCAATCATGGAGACATTTCCTCATCAACTTGAAGTATGTGGTGATTGATGAGCTCCATATCTACAAAGGGCTCTTTGGGTCTCATGTCTCCTTGGTTATGAGACGCCTCCGTCGTCTGTGTGAGTTCTTAGGTAATCATGGTGTGCAGTTCATCTCCTGTTCCGCTACTTTGAAGGACCCAGTCAAGCATATGAATGCAATTTTCGGTGTTGATACCTTGGATATTATCCACATCAGTGAGGACGGGTCCCCCACTGGCCAAAAACATTTGGTTGTATGGAATCCTCCGTACATCAATCCAAAAGATCTAAGTGCAGGTCGTGAGAATTTTATTGCAGAAACTGCAAAGATTCTAGTGCAACTCGTGCTGAATAATGTGAGAACAATCGCTTTCTGCTACGTTAGACGTGTTTGTGAGCTGTTAATGAAGGAGGTGAGAAACAGGTTCTTAGAACTGAACCAGCCTGAGTTGGTATCACAAGTTATGAGTTATCGTGGTGGTTATTCCGCATCGGATCGTCGTCAAATCGAGCAGGAGATGTTCCATGGTAACTTGTCTGCTATCATCTCTACAAATGCTTTAGAGCTTGGTATCGATATTGGAGGTTTAGATGCCGTTCTGATGTGTGGTTTCCCTCTGAGTTTGTCCAACTTCCACCAACAGAGTGGAAGAGCAGGAAGACGTAACAAAGACTCCTTGACATTGGTTGTTGGAAGTGACTCTCCTGTTGACCAGCACTACATGAAACATCCCGAGAAGCTGTTGGAGAGGGAGTTCCAGGAGTTGATCTTGGACTTTGATAACATATTAGTACTTGAAGGACATCTCCAATGTGCTGCATTTGAGCTCCCAATTGTTCCGGATAGGGATGGCTGGTACTTTCCAAACTTGGAGAAAGCCCTCCCAAAGCTCGATCAAGATGCTGAAGGTTACCACACCGCCAACAGATACTTACCATGGCCGTCGAAACATGTCTCTATCAGAGGTATCGAAGAGGACCAGTATGCCGTTGTTGACATCACCAATAATAGAAATATCGTCATCGAGGAGATTGAGGCATCCAGGACAAGTTTCACACTATATGAAGGTGGAATCTTCATCCACCAGGGTTATCCTTATCTGGTTCGTGAGTTCAACGTTGAGGAACACTTTGCTAAGGTTGAAAGGGTAGATGTTGATTGGATTACAAGTCAAAGAGACTTCACAGATGTTGACCCGAAAGAGATTGAATTGGTTCGCTCACTGGAAGGTACGGACGTCCCTGTATACTTTGGTAAGATTGTCACAACCATCACAGTTTTCGGGTTTTACAAAGTCGATAAACATAAGAGGATTCTTGATGCTGTTGAGGTGCACAATCCACCGGTGATAATCCGCTCCAAAGGGTTCTGGATTGATATCCCACAGAGAGCACTTGACATCCTGACCTACAAGAGCTTGAACGCCGCTGGAGGCATTCACGCTGCTCAACATGCCATCATGGGAATGCTTCCTCTTGTGATTGTCAGTGGTGTAGATGATATTCACACTGAGTGTAAGGCTCCGGAAAAGGAGTTTGCAGAGAGACAGACATCCCGTAAGAGACCTGCTCGACTAATTTTCCACGACTCAAAAGGTGGTAAGTATGGCTCTGGTCTTTCCATCAAGGCTTTTGACAACATTCAGACCATCTTGGAAGATGCTGTGAAACGTGTCGAAGAGTGTCCGTGTGAATGGGGGTGTCCAGATTGTGTTGCTGCCTCGTTCTGTAAAGAGAACAGTCTGGTGCTGTCCAAACCAGCTGCTATCGTGATTTTGAAAGTTGTTTTGGGTAAGGAGTTTGATCTGGATACCATTCCGGACGGTCCAGAGCCAAATATGCCTGAGATTTCGATTGAAACAATCGTTCCAGCAGGTCTTCCTGTCAAGTTTGCTCCGGATGTCCAGATCATAGATGTGAGAAAATCTGAGACCCCCCTTGTGAAAACAGAGGACGATGGGGTTGAAATCAGTCGTGTTGCTAGTGTTGGGGCAAAGGAGAACGTGGTCAAACTGGAGGAAGATACGAGCGAAGGAGCTCCCAAGGAGGAGACTAAAAGCTCTGATACCTGAGAAATGAATAACGAATGAATAATGATTTATGACTTTTGATCCTTTCCGTATGTCCTTCCCCGCCTCATGTGTCATATGAAGCCTAATTCGTATGTGTCACAGGCTTATCGCGTGTTTACTTTTCGTGTCCCCTACCGATCTGACGCGTGATAAGCGCGTTTCTCTTCACACCACGGCGGCTAATTCTTTATCAGCTACTAAACGCCCCACAAAACATACATAAAACCTACAAAACATACAAAACAACCACAAACAATAAGTGAGCGAATAACATGCCGCCACACTTCTTCAAGGACGCGCAGCTCGGCTTTGGCAACAAGTTTGTGCCAAGATCGTTCCAGCTTAGCCTTAACAACTCGGCGGCTACCACCTCGGCTGATTCTCCTAACAGTAGCGCTACCGCTCCATCAACAGCAGCCACAAAACATTCATTTGACAAGGAAAATGCTGGAGATAACAGCGGTTTCCCTGAAAGGTTCATGAAGTGCTCTCAAAGTTCAGCCGCCGTGGAGGAAGCGACCAATAAAGCCATCACAAGCATCCAGAAGGGATTCCCAGCCAATGAGACTCAGAGCTCTATCAACAGCGTTGCTGACAGAGCTAAAGGCTCTTCTGGGTATGATGACAACGAGAACCTCCAGATTGTTGATGTTGGAGAGCTTGCGCCCACCAGAAAAAACAGGGAAGAGCCAGCGATCGGCGACGAAGCTTCAAGTGAGCTCTTGCTTGAAGCCCTTTGCAAGTCTCAAAAATTGTGTGTAAGCTTGAAGGAGAAGTTGGACAGGGCCCAATCAAAGATACAAAACCAGGCTGATGAGATTGACCGGCAAAACAAAGCTTCGGAGAAGCTCAAAGCATCGTTCCAGAGATTCAAGGAGCATTTGGCTGTGTTAGAGTCCAACTCAGCTGAGTTGAGGAACTCCAGATCCCTTGACAACAAAATGGTATTGGAGTTAAAGCGTGAGTTTCAAAATACGCAGGTAAGACTCCAGAAGTACCAGCAGGAGATTGCTTCATACCAGCTGAAGGTTGACTATCTCAAACAAATCAAGATCTCCAGTAGCTACGAAGTGGAGAAGAAAACCAAGGAAATCAAAACTTTGAAGTCCCAGCTTGACAATACTCAGGGGCTCTTGTCAGAACAAAAAATCAGAACCGTTCAGCTTGAGAAGATCCTCGAAACTTCTCGCAAGGAATACGATTCCACAGTCGAGGAAATATTTGCTAAATCTGCTAAACTTGAGGTTGCCTTAACCGACAAAATTGCAGAGAGCACTTCGAAAATCGAGAAGACTTTGGGGTACGAAAAACCGGAATCAGTATGGTAAGGCGACAAATACTAACACTCTTCAAACAGGGACAATATCGAGAAAGTAGCACCTATTTTGGAAAAATCCAAAGATGACCTCCAAAGAAAAATTGACACATTGGCTGAACAGTACTGGCTCACCATAAATCACTTTGTTATCATGAAACCGCTTTCTAACACAACACCAGGCTTTTCCAGTCATTGAAGGTTTCGGACTCCCACATCTCAGATGAGCAAAAGGCGGTCACATCAATACTCACAGAGCTCGTCAAGTCTGAGATTGCGGCTGTGAAGGAAGGTTTGAACACACACACAACTGCAACATCAAATAATCAGGAGTCTATTAAAGCCAATCTCTGCAAATTGTCAGATTCCTTGAGATCATTTTGTGATAAGTCTCAGAAAGGGTCCCCTGAGATAACTGGAATTTGCAAGGAAGTCCTCGATAGTGTCACAAGGCTTCATAATGATATCAAGGACCAGAACCAAGCAATTTTTAGCATTGAAGAATGGAAAACAAAGATCAATGCATTGAAGCTTGAGTGCAAATCCTTGAAAGAAACGAATCAAACTCAAAAGCTTGAGAATGAATTTTTACAGAAAGATGGCAACAAAGTCAAGGAGCAGATGGCTGCTCTTCAACAGATAAAGTCTGAAATGGGAAGTCAGTTAAAGAGGCTCCAATCTCAGTTGGATTCTAAGGCAAAGAAAACGAGTGCTATAGATGATGAATTGCTGAAATGTGAGTCAAGCTGTGAGCAGAAGTTGAAAACTCAAGCAGAACTATACAAATTGGTCTCTGAAGAACGAGATGGTACCAGAAAAGATTTCGAGCAAGCAAAACAAACTATATTGAAGATGCAGAGAGAATTGACTCAAATTCATCAATTGCAGTTAGAGAGTAACGAGTTGCAAAAGAACGCTGAGAAATGCATCACTGAGAAGGAGAAGCGTATCTCCGAAATTGAAAAAGAGAATATGGGATTGAAAATACAAATCGAGAAACTCCAGGAATCGAGCTCCATCAGTGATATCAGTGACATCAGTGGTATTCAAGCTCCAGAAAAGCCACTAATCAGAAGTTCTCGCCTGACCAGGGTCACAGAAATGGTCAAGCCATCCTATGAATCTGAAAATAACAAAGTCCAGAAGAAACCAACAACGCCGAAAAGCCAGAGGACCTTGAACCCGAATCCTGCAGTCAAGAGGCAGGAGCAGATCAGTAAGCGTAAAATGCTACTTGATGACAGTGATGACGAACTCATTTTTGACGAGTTCGATCTTAATGGCTTACGTGGTGAATCCTCTGTCCAATCAAAAAGATACACCAAGCGTAAAAAGACTGTCACCAAAGCTTAATCTCTGCTCCAACACACAGCTACTTATTTGACCAGATCAACTATGTTCATTTCTCATCAGCTTCATATGTATCATATCTTCTTGTTAACCTCTTCAATGATCTCATCTTTGTTCAAATAGTGCATCATCTTCACTGGTTCTTTTTGGTTATATCTGTCGATATGAATCACAGGTACGTCAAAGCAGTAAGCATCCCACCATTGCTTGTTCAGAGGATCTGTGATATCAACATTTGTGAATTGTAACTTATTTGTGAGTTCTTCACTCGCGAGAACGTCTTTGATCACCACTTTGGCCTTGTCACAAAGAGAGCACCCTTCTTTGGCGTAGAGCGTCAATGACACTTTGTTGAGTACCGAGTGAGCAGAGGAAAACTGACGAGTGGTAACAAAGGGGTTCAGTGTTCTTGAAAGTCTCAACATTATGAAGGCAGTAATTGTTGAATAGCTCCTGGTGGCTAGTTTAGCTTTTCCCCCAGATCACCGACATGAGCCGATTTTTCGAGCACATTGAGTGCGCTTACCGATCTCTGGCAAGGGCGTTCAAACCAAACATATTGGTTCGAATTAAATACAAAATTGATGTGAGTATTTGCGAAAAAAGTGTTAGGTGTTAATAAGTCTGTGGTAGAGTAAAAATCACAAGGAATTAATTGGTTGCATTCCATAAGATCAGATGTCTCCCAAAAATGTAGTGAATATTTCAACTTTACTATCTCAAATGGTGCCCTAAAAATATTAAGACTGGTTACTAATAAAATTGACGGAATATCGCCTATCAAACCAGACCAAAAATTCTAATTCATACAGCTAAATACGTCATATTTTTATCAGATCATCTGAGCCATTGCTTGTGTGGTTTATTTAGCACTTAAAACTCATAAAGTATGTGATGGTGTAGAGATGTTTATGAGATGTCCAGGTTTTTCGTGAGCTGATGTCTGGGTGTATATCTCTCGAACAGCACAGCTAATTTGTTTCATAGTATATAGTATTTTATCATTAGGTAGCATTAATTATCGAACATTCTATAAACAGAGCACATTATCATGATATAAAACTCATCTCTGTAAATCACAGATGCAGGAACTTCCTGTCTTCGGGCAGTGAACCACAATCCATCTTGTTCCCTTCATCGACTCTTTCGAAAGAGCATTGTACATCGAGGTCAAGAAGCTTCTAGCAGTGGAGTTCGAAGCACCACCAACTTTCCTCATCCATTCATCTCTTTGCTTCACGGAAGTAATTGAAATCATGTCCAAAACTTCATCTTTAACAGCATCGACGGCATAAATTGGGGCACTGGACAAGTTGTTCAACACACTCATGGCCGTTCTCTTAGAATTCTCTTCAATTGACCACTTATCCTTCTTGTTGTTCTTCTTGTTACTTCTGGTAGCATCGTTGGAGACGAACACAACCTTCTGGTCTCCCAAAGTCAAGGATTGGGACATGCTGTTGGCAAGATCCTCATCGGAACTGTTGTCATTGTTGTAAAAGTCTTGACCAGCAGAGTTTGGAACGGAGTTGGTAGAAGTTGAAGTTTTATCAGTAGAGCCTTGATTTCTCTCACCAATCTCCTGGAGTAAGATAGGTATCAACTCCTCAACGTCAACGTCAATGTCCTCAGACGTTTGCATGTTCTTTATCCTCAATGGTTTGTACTTCTTCTTGTTGTTACTGTTACGGCTGTTTTGTTGCTTGATAAGAACAATCCAGTTAGCACCATCAAGCTGGGCAGAAGATAGAATATCTTCCATACCATGACAACCGGGAAGGAGATCAGCAGAGATACGATTCGACCAAAGTTTGGTCAAAATTTCAATACCGAAAGACTGAACAGTAGAAGAATGGCCAAGACTAGTAACCAAAACATCACATCTCTTGGGATTCCACTCCACACCATGAGAGTTCGCTAATTTCTTGTTCTTGGAGCCACTCTTCCTAGATCCATCAACCTTCAGGTATGTTCTCATAGCAGCAAATATCTGCTCGCAAGCGAGATTGAAGCCAACTGCATGTTGTGCGTGAGTTCTTCCACCGGAAGGTCTGGATAAGTACTGGACCAAAGAATCGTATCTTCCACCAGCAGCAACAATAACCCTTCTCTTTTCTTCGTTCACGGCTTGGAACATTAAACCATTTGTATAGAAGGCAGAGTTGTAACTACTCAACGGGGAAACGAAAACGGCAGTCTGAACACCAAGACTCTTCAAATAGTCGATGACTTTGGAGATATAAGCTAGGTAACTGTCAACCTTGGTCAATTGAGCACTGTCCACCATCAGTTTGTGTAACTTAGCTTTAGCATTGTCCAACGGAACTCTGAAATCAAACTGCTCAAGATCATGAAGAACTGTCAATGCAATGTTCAATTGACTTCTCAATTCCTGTTTGGCCTGACTCATAGTCTTGGTGAAGCCAACTTGGGACAAAGTGTTGGCAACAATTTGTCTTTGAGCCTTATCAATACCACAGTATTCCAATATGATATCAAGAATTCCACAGTGGTTAATGACGAAAGAGCTGGTTTTCTTCTTGAAGATTGGGAACAAGGACATGATTTCATCAATTACCTTGATAGTCTCAGCATCATACAAAGGCAAATGTGTGGACTCATCGCTGATAATATCGAAATCAACCTCAGCAAACTTGGCTGGCTCAGCACTCAAAGAACCACCATCAGGTCTGTAGACAAACTCAGTTCTGAACATCTTTTGCAATGGACTCCGATTTTTAGACAAATATCTTGCCATAGGCAAAGTTAAATCATAAGCCAATTGTAACACTGATCCTGTCTTATCCAGAAGTTCATAGACGTTTTGCATGGAGTAAAGTGGCGACTTTGGGAACAAGAGTGGTTGACCTCTAGTTTCGATAGCACCGTGAGTTTTGAGTATAGAGGTGATCTCATCCAGCATCTGTGAGTTGAGCAAATGATTGGATGTACTGAGTTCCGGTCTTGCCTTGTCGTACAAGATATCATTGGCCAAGTTGTATGGTTGAGAGAATAACGTCTCTCTCACCTGTTCCTGCCACGGTGACGACGGATCAGCCAAACTCTTCAAAGCTTCCTTGACGATCTGATCTTGTTCTTTGACTGGTAATAGACCCGATTGGAGAAGATCATCAGCTGAAGGTCTTGATTCTGGACTATGGTTCAAAAGTTGCCAGATGATTTTCTTTTCGATGCTTTTCTCAGCTGGGAAATCACCTGGAAATTTGATCATTGGTTTCCTCAAGTCGTTAATAACGTACACTCTTTCCATACCAGTGCTCAAGCGATAAACCATCTCAAAGAAAATCACACCCAGAGAGTACATGTCAACCTTCTCGTTATAGTTACCTTTACCAGTAAGAACCTCGTTAGCAACGTACAACATTGTTCCAACTTCGGAAGTCAAATCCTCAGAAACTAAAGATCCCTTATCAGACTTGGACAAGGCAGTAGCAACAGACTGATGAACATTCTTGGCAAGTCCGAAATCACCAACTTTGATATTCTTGGACTGGTCAATGTAAATGTTTGATGGCTTCAAGTCTCGATGAATAATTCCCTGAGAATGAATGTGACTCAATGCCTCCAAAATCTCTCTAAAGAGTCTGAAGTACTCATCTTTTTGAGCTTGAAGAATACCCTCTCTAATCAAATCAGACAACGAATGGTTTTCACAATACTCCATTTGAATGAACAACGTACTCATGGATTTGTTCCTAAGTTTAGCAGATGTCATAAGTGTGGGTCTTCCTTCAGAGTCCAGAGATGTGATATCATCATCCTCAGTATCAGCGTCGTCACCTTGGGAATCAGTACCAAAAACAATTTCAGGGCCATCTTGGAAAGAGTTGGAAATGAAATCTAAGGTGTGACTTCGGTTGAAACTTGGCCGTTGCAGCAAGAGTGACAAGCTGTTGGTGTTACCTTGGTAACTTGAACTTTCATCAGCATCTTCATCATCTTCATCAGATTCTTCAGACATGAATGGGTCATCATTGTTCTCATAATCATATTCTTCAACCCAAGCGGCATAGTATCTGACCACGTATTGATGGTTCAATCTGGCAAGAAGCATGACTTCATTCAAAATGGAGGTAAGACGGTCCTCAGCATGACGAATTTTCTTGATAGCGTAGAAACGACCGTCCAATTTGTTTCTGGCCTTGATAACTTCACCGAATGCACCTTTACCCAAGAATGCACTTTCTTCAAAGTCATGTGCATATCTGGAAAGAACGCCATGATTACCAGAATTAGTGTATGAGAATCTGGTATTACTGTTGAAGCTTCTTCTTCCAGCCCTAGCAGAATGAGAAGAGCCACCAGAGATAGTTGGAACCAGAGCTGCACCCCATTCATCGCCTTGTGAGACGGCAGGGGTTCTGAGCAACAAATTTGGATTACTCTGTTCAATGTTGGTTCGCAAGAACTTGGAGGGGAGAAGCTCCATTGGTGATGGTCTTTTCCTTGGTTTCTCATCGAGCATGCTCTTGATGAAGTCCTTGATAGAATCATCAAGAGGAACCGTACTCATGAACTCTTTCGGATCAGCGTATGCTTTCAAAGTCTCGGAACCAGCAATCAGCTCAACAAACAAGACACCCAAATCCCAAACGTCAGTCTTTCTCTGAGGTTCAGCATTATTCTTCAACTCTGGTGCCTTCCAATCACTCGCAACTAAGCTGACATCCTTCATAGTCTTGCCATTTGGATGCTTGGTCAGCATGGATAGTAGTCTGTAGCCATAAGTGGAGTGCTGTAACTTAGCAGTAACTGTATCCAAGTCGCTATTGCGAACCAACGAAACAGTGGACAGGTTGATGTACTTGTGAATCAATCCACGCTTGTGTAACTGCTCCAAGCCTTCAATCAACTGAATCATCCATGATCTGGCCGAGGCCAAATTGGTATACTTGATAGTGGCCAAAAGTGTATCTAACGTACCATGGGAAGAATACTCGGTCAATAATCTCACGGTGTAGTACTTACTGCTCTTTCGATAGTCTGGCGGTTCAATGTGATAGGCGTATAGTGTAGAGACATTTTCATGACGGAACCTGGACATACTCTCAAGTTCCTTCTCCAAATCTTGAACTTCTTTTTTACCTGGAAGCGTACCGAAAAATGGATTTTCAAGGTCAATTTCTGTGAGGAGAAGAAGAGACTCATCTTCAAGCTTAGTAACTTCCTCTTGGAAGATTTTGGAGACAGCCGATGTTGGGTGAACGTACGGCTTAACAATGGTTTGTTTAGCAAAAGATAGGAGCCCTGATGGCTTGGCATTGAGACAGTGCAAAACAGCCTTGAACCTCAAAGACACATTGTTGACCAATCTGGCATTGATTACCTTGTCAAAGACGAAAGCCTGCTTAGAATCAATTAAGCCTTGTGGCGGGATCAACACGCTGTCATCCTGATCTTCGAATTCCGCAGCGGAATCGGCTTCATGTGGGTCCATGTTGCTTCTTTTCTCCATTTCCTTCTCAATCATGCTTCTCTGAATCTCCATGTTCTTCTTTCGCTCAGCCTCATCCTTGGCAGCTCTCTTCTGCTCTTGAGCTTCGAGCTTCGCCTTCTCAGCCTGGATCCTCAGCAGTCTCTCCTCTTCAAGCGAATTGGTATTCACCGAGCTCTGGTACTCATTCAACTTCTCCTTGATGTGGTCGGATACTTCATAGATCATCTCACTCCCCCTCAGCTCCTTTGTTCGTTTGTCGATGAACTTCTCAAAGTACTGAATCTGGCTGGCAAGCACGTGCTTGGGGTTCTTGATCTTTATGATTGGTGGAGTCATCGGATATGTAGAGGTCATCTCAACATGGAGAACCAATGAGCAGCATGGCTCCTCGTCTGTGTCTGACTTCAAGTGTAGCTCGAACTTTGGCGAGGGCTGTTTGTTCCAGGCAGACGTGGCGTCCGTCTTGTCCACGAAATCGTCCATGTAGATGGACATGAGCACTTCAGTCTCGTTCTTCTGGACTTCATAGTAGTCCTCTAGCGTCTTTCCGTCCAGCATGGCTTTGTGTGTTTCTTGTGTGTAAGTTGATTATATATGTGTGTTTCGATGTAAATTGATCTCTGGCGTGTCAATCCAAGTGACTGTTATAGCTGTTGTGTCCACTTTCAGTTCAAACAGGTCTTTCAATGGTTAGTAGACGGTTCTAGGCGGTAATTTGAGCGTAAAGACATACCTAGCCTGTTCAGAACGACATCTTCTTGTGGCAAAAGCGTATTACGTAGCGGGAAAAGAAGGTGAGCACGGTGGCTTCAGGTAGGCGGTTCGGTAGTAGTAGGAAAGTTGCTTGGAGTAAGATTTAGGAGCCTGGAAAAGGCGGCAGGAGAAGGCGCTGTGGTTGAAGATTTATGAAGAGTGTTTAATACTGTAGCAGATACACCAGCCAAAAAAGGAGTATTGCAGCCGCGAACTCGTTTGTGACAGACGTAGCTGGGGTAGCTGGGGTAAATGGGAGGGGAAACTGAAGCCTCAGAACAGGTCAATTGGGTTTGGTAGAAGTAGTTTTGGAATGGTTCTGGAGTTGTTAGTGGATGTAAATTTTTTTGGATTTTTTTTGGTAAGTATTAACCTAGCGGAGTGCGCAGAAAGCCCCTATGAGTAATCCCCGTAATCTGACTCACATCTCTGCATGCTCCAAACGTTTTACATCTTTGAGGGCTCTCTTGTATGGATACACGATCTAATTGGATTAGCTTTGGTAATGTAACTATTCTCCTTCAAAATGACTTTCCTGTATACACGAAAATTGTTATTTAGCTTGAATTATATAACTGACTGATTGCCGACAAATGCTTCGGATCTCTCTTCAAAATGACTGTGCTTTATGAATCCATAGTAATGCTTTATTGAACATTATATAGCTCTGCGCAGACAAACCACATATCTTTCAAAACAGTCTTGTATGGATAGATAGTAATTATTCATTCAAGCCTGATTTTTTGTGAATCATCGAATCTTGAGTGATACTCCCCTTTTGGGTGATGTTCACAGGCTTCACACACTACAGATATTTCCCCAATGACTGCATTCTATGAATACCCAGTAATGATCTATTCCGTTTGGGTTATAATAAATTCACAGCAATGATCTATTGATTATACAACTGGGTGCTCAAAAGGTGTGCCTCGGTATCGTCGCCACGGTCGGCCTCTTCCACAGCACTCTCCTCGAGACCAACGTCACTGTCATCCAGACAAGGCTTGAAAGCAATAGGACTGCTCAATTGCGGGAAGTTCCGTCTGTAAGACCAATACGCAACGCTGAATCCCAGACAGCTGCCCAGAACGACGTCAACAAAGTGATGTCTATAATCCTCAGTTCTTGATAGCGCAATTAGCGCAGCGCCCAGAATAGGCTGGAGAGCGAAAACCTTTCTCCAGGAACCGGTGAGAGGGTGCTCCGTGAGGAGCTGGCCCATGAGCCACAGCGATAAGTATCCCAAGCCGGAAAAGGCGCTGGAAGAGTGCCCAGATGGCGTAGTTCTGAACCCATCCGCTAGTTTGCTGAGGTCTTTGGTCGTACAGACATCTTTAGCAAACACCAGCACATCACGAGGAGCATCTGCTTTTGGTTGACATCTTGCGATGAAATCTGGTCTGTGTCTCCCAATCCAGTTCTTCAGCACATCGGTGAACATCTCATTGACGAAGAAGGACACAAACAGACCAAGCAGGGAGATATATGTCAGATAGAGCCTATGCTTCGGATGGCCCAGAAGTACTGAGACAACAATGATAACAACCACAGGGAACACCAGAGAGTAAATCATATTCACCTCGTTCGGAACACGTTCATGCTCTGCGAAAGGGTGGTTGATGGTGATGTCGCTGATAACGAACTGTCTCTCGAAGGGAGATGAGAAGAGATCATTGACAACAGTGATGAAAAACACGATGGGCACAAGGATAACGTCTCCAAGCCTCCACTTCTTCACGTATGGGAAGAACGAGTACTTATCGAGTCCGAGCGTGATTCTGTTGACGGCCATATTTCAAACGGTGATAATGTCTGCACGTGTGAGTGTGAAACAACAGCAGCCAAGTTGGGTGGAGCAAAATTCTTTATCCAAGAAATCCCAATCCAGAACTCGAGCACTCTTAATTGCTTGTAGGCAGTGGAGCAAGCAAATTGTTCTATCTTGGCAAAGGTCAGCTCGAGAATTAGTATGTTGGCTGGCTCAATAGGCTCCGAGGACGCAGCTAGGCTTCAGAGTGGCCATACCAATTTCCGCGAACATGTCCTATACCACTTCAAGTGTGGCCCTACCAGCTTCGCGAACATGTCCTGTGACCCGAGACCCTGTATCGTTTCTCTTATGCTAAATGCTGTATATACAAGCAATTCGTAGTCAGTGAGACTCCAGCGACTCAATGAACTCCCCAGAGTCCTTCACGAACTCATCGAACTCCTCTTTCGTCATCTTCCCGTCCTTTCCAACCATGATCACTTCTGTGGTTCTGCCTCCGAGGGAACCACCTTCCAAGACATAATATGAAAGCAGCCTTCCCTTGAACGACAGATCAATCTGTCGACGATGGGTCATATTGACGTAGTCGTATCTCACAGGTTCGTCGTGACCAGGAAGGATTACGTCACAGAACTGGGGAACCTTGATAGCAACTTTACCACTGAAGTCTAGCACAGCTTCCTCCAAGAACTTCTTGATACCTGGCTGATCAGAGAGCCATTCACCTGTTGTGGATCCGTACGGCTCGGTCAAGTCCCTCGTTTCTGATCTGACAAACTTGACATCTGTAGCATGCGAAGGCAGCGACACCGAGGAGTTTCTCTCGTTGAGAACACTGAGTGCTTGGAATGTGTCCATACGGGCTTTGTTGTCCTGGTCCGTTTCAACCCAGAACTCAATTGGTGGACAAGACATGTAGTTGTCAGATTTGTTGTACGGTGAAGGCACGAGACGGATCTGTGCGTGGTAGACATGTGGATCAACAGTGACGTCAGGCTCGTATCCATCCGTGTCGTACAATGGGAGCTTGTGAATGCGTTCATGTGCAAACGGGATATCTGTGTTCATTGTAGACTTTGGATTAGCATGCTGGAGTGTGAGATCATCGAAGAGCAGTTGACCAAATGAAACAGCAGTGACTATTTGGGAGTCCGGGGAAGTTGGTAGGGTGTTTTCACCATGGAGTTCTTCATACAGCTTGTTAGAGTCTATGTGGACTGGAGATGGGAGCCCAATAAGAGATCTCGGCTCTTTGAGTCTCATCCACGTCTTCTTTCTGTGAATCCAAGGCAACGAGTTGTCAGGGTACTGTTTGAACATTTTAAACCGCTTATTCTTCATATCGATGTGCATGTTGACCTTTGTGAATGGGTTGTAGTCCAACGACCAGAGTATCAACCTCTTCGCTTGGTCAAACTTCTTGCCACCAAGGGAGCTCATGATGTACTCGTTAGGGACGATTTCGCCATCTTCACCAACTTTCGGCTCGAAATAAACACCAGTCAGCTCTTGAATGTCCTCCAAAGGCAGACTTTCCCTGGCGTTCTCAAACAGTTTTCTCACGCCTGAAAGGTCAACTTCTTCCGTCTTGATGTTGCTGAAGATTCTCCCCAGTGCTAGTTCGATATACTGGATGTGCGCCTCTGGAGCCCTGATAATCATCTGTAATGAATCGATCAGGATCAGAATTTTGACATTGGCTCTCATCCAATTGTCAATAATGGACTTTTGACACATGAGGAAAAACATTTGTTTCTTGGTCAGATCAAAAGACCGCTGCGTAATGATTTCATCTTCACCGTTCAAAGTAGAGGAGACATCATGCTCCCAGCAAATTCTCACTAGCCGTTCAATGAGTTTGTGCTTCTGTAATGACCGCGGCATTGGGATCTCTGGGAACTCTGACTTGAGATAAGTTCGCAGTTGCGTCATGGTGAACATTTTGGAAATATCATCAACAACTTGTTGGAATCGAACCGTGGACAGCAGTTTATCCTGTGGTTTGAGTGCTTCGATGGTCTGGATGACTTGTTCTGGGGTGGATTTGGTGGTGGGTACGAAACTGAGCATTTTGGAAGCTTCTCGCAGTTGAATGCGTTCTTCTTTGGTGAGTCCAAGTTGCTCCAGAGACGAATTAGACGGTCTTTTCTTTCTTCTGAGAAGCTTGCTCTGCGAAGCATTCAAAATAATGAGATTTTGCTTTGTTGGTGGCTTCTTCTTCCCCGATCCCAGTCCACGAACTTGTGCTGCAGCTGCTGACAGCGTGGGGTCTGCCTCCACCTGTCGAAGAATCCGTGAAGTATGAATCAGACGACACTGCCTCACAAACATGGTAGAGTTTCAGTGTTTCTGGGGCAATATTTGGCACTTTAAATTAAAAAAATGCCTGTGTGATGAGTATCGCAGAGTCACCTCCATACATTTTTCGGCCTGAACACTTTTCTCACGCTGTGGCCGTACCGAGATTGATTATATAATCATTTATTGGTTAATCCATTTTTGGTGCTAATTATTTATTGGTTATAATTGTTTCCTTCGGTACTAATCTTACGCCATTTATTGATTTATTAATCATTCCCCTGTTTGGTATCGATTGTGTCGTCTGTTCTATATCTCCAGCGAGCCTGCAGAAGTTTATAACATAAATGCATGATGTGAAGCCATTCCTCACCTATAATATGTCCGATTAACATTAAGCCCTGATTTTCTCATGAGTATAATTGTGCCATTCTTAATTACTAGTTATTTTACTGATTCACTACCATTAATTATTTCCTTTTTGGTAATGACTGCGTGGCTGTATATCTCCGAGCACGCAAAAGGCTACATTAATTACTGAGGCCTGGTGCAGTGAAGTGATTAATCCTCACTAATATTTTCTGCACTACAACAAGTTCAAAGAAAGAGAATATCGATTATGATAAGAATATCAAATGACAAGAATATAGAGAACGTAACATCATAAGGGCATATCCCGGGAAACGTCACTTCCAGATAGAGAAGGTCGTTAAAAGTAGAGCAAAGTCGTAAAATCCAAATAGTCTAAGGCTTACCCAAAACCAAATGCAAAGAGAACCAACCAAAACAGTTTAGTAGGATGGTGGAGTAGTGTGGTGGTTCAAGTGTGTCTTGTTGACAACACCCTTCAAGGCGAAAGGATGCAAAAGCATGGCACTGAGAAGGACACCCCACTGGAGAACTGTTGGGACCTTCTTAGCGTAGAGACCAGCATAGGAACGGATGGTGCTGGTGTTGATGGAGACTCTGACGTGCTTTGGAGCAACGTGGGCAGCACTGGAGAGAGTGGCAGCGGCTCTGGTGGCTTGAGTTCTGAACATTGTTTATTGTGGTTGTTGTGTTGATGTGAAGCTTGATGATGATGATGATGCTGGTGAAGTTGTTGTTGGAGTCGGGCAAAGCCACTCTTATATAGAAATTCTGTAAGCATTTGAGCCCGAGTTGCATATTTGGCGTCCAATCGCTGTTGTCCCGATTTTAGAGCCCCCCTGTAGTCGTGTGGTTTAGTTGTGTTCTCCATAGTCATGGGTGGTGCCACTTTTGCATCCGGGCGGTTTTGGCTGGAAAAGCTAGCAAATTATGCGATTTTCCTGGATTTTAGACACAATTACCATAAAATAGACACAAATAGGAGGATCAATCACTTTTTTTCTCAATTTTCATTGATAAAACCCTCTAGAACTGCCAAAAACCCTCCATCAATACAATCACGGCCCATCGCGGAGTCGTGCGCGAACCATATACCTCGCTAAAAAAATCACGTTATTTTCAAAGTGGTTCGATCGAAGTTTCTGGAGTGGCACAATAAGCCAATTCGGTTGTGTCATTCTGAAGCACATTTTGTGCGAGAGGATCAGCACCAACAGCTTCACCAGCATTACCGATTGTCAACGGGGAAACAGGCTTGAGTCTTCCCGCAAATCAACGGTAAAGCTGGTTAATCTGAAATTATCTATAGCCCACTGTATGATGACATATATGCCATAGTCGAAGCACTGATATATCACGTAGTGACAAAGACTTTAGTATCATATCAGCCCCATCTAGGATGAAGAAATCCATAAACTTTGTGTGTGAAACAGTTAATCCGCTTTGGCTTGTGCTCATTAATTTCATGTGACCGGGTTGAATATGTGTGTTTGCCCGATGTACGCGGTCCCAAAATCACCGAATCTTGTCGGACGTACCTGCAAAGTGTCTTGATCAACTCAAAGGTAAAAGATAAACTATTGTGAATTATGGTTATGACAAGTAGGGAGGTTATACTATCGAATAAACGTCTATAGCTGATTCAATGAGCCATTTGCAGTTTCATGCACTGTGTATCAAATTCGCTTAACAGACATGCATATGACTATAATTGGTGGGATCAACGGTGCGACTGGTTTTAGGATTCATGATCGTCTATAATATAGTCTATTTATCATTACATAAAGCACCAGATATTGACATCAGCTTTGCACTGAACAGCCATCTACAAGTTAATGCATTCAGGATCGTATATAATGATCAATATGCAGGTAATGAGGAACGTAACGAGGAGCTTATTTCCTGGAGAGAAGCACTAAAATATATCCAGACTCTCCAATAAGAGAATTCTCAAGGAAAATTACACTGAAAAATGCCATAAAATAGAGAAATTAATAAAATCCAGGGTGCGGCGCGTACCGTTCTCGCGAAAGCCTTCAAGGGCTCATAACTGCACATAGTTTTTCCACTCTTAGTCTCATCCCCGTCCTCTCTGCGATATTAGGCCCTTTTGAGAAACCTCCAAAAGTCTTTTCCTTCTGGAATGGACCAGATGCCACAGTATGTCGTGACAAATGGCCTTCGGAAAGTTGTGCCGTACTGGCACACCGGCGTCTCCTATGTGAAAGGTCGCTGGCTCAACAGGACCATTCTCGATGTACTCCAAGACGAGTTTAGATCGAAAACTGGCGACTTCTACGTGAGTTTCATGCAGTCCACTCTTTATGAAAGTCTTAGATTGAACTAACAACGGAGTGCAGATGAAGGAAATTCATAACAAGAGAATCGAGATTGTGAGGGCAGGATCTACAATCAACGGCGTAGACCTCATCGATCTCAAGATACAGAACAAAGACGTCCTCCACCTGACTACGCACAAGCACGAGCCACTCGTCATTTACCAGGACACAATACCCGTTATATACGAATCTGAGCAGATTGTTGCGGTGAATAAACCAACAAGCATTCCAGTTCACCCAACTGGGAGGTACTATAACAACACACTCACAGAGCTTTTGAAGCTCCAGCTGAACGTTCCAAACATATATCCTTGTCATCGTCTTGACAAGCTCACATCTGGTGTTCTCGTATTGGCTAAGAACCCGCAGGTTGCGAATGATATCCAAAGGAGAATCAAAACCCATTCGGTCCAGAAACATTACCTTGCCCGAGTCACGGGACGTTTCCCAGACGGAACAGTTGTTTGCGAAGAGCCAGTTGGTAACATTGACACGAAACTTGGGTTTGTGTGTGGCGTGAAAGAGAAGAAGGAGGCAAGAACAGAGTTCACAAGGCTGAAATACAACCGGGACTTGAACCAGTCCATTGTGCTTTGCAAACCTCTCACAGGCAGAACTCACCAGATCAGAATCCATCTGAACTATCTCAACCATTCCATTGTTAATGACCCACTTTATGGACCTTCCGCGTCGAGAATCCGTCACGAGCTTACAAACTCGGACGCTGTCACGAGTGAGCAGTTTGAGAGACTAAACAGGGAGAACATGGACAGAATGCACTCGCTGAAAAGAGAAGCGGAAAAGTGTGAGGAGTGTGGCGAGGAGCTCTTTGAGGACCCTGTGAAGGAGGAGCTGATTTTGTGGCTGCATGCCTTCAAGTATGACTTTGACGAGTTTCATTTTGAAACTGGAGAGCCAGATTGGTGTGATATATAGATGTAATGCAAGTTTATGACCAAAAACGTTTCAATAACAGACTGGCGTATTAATGCAGGATAATTGGTGTGATATATAGGTGTAACGCCTAGAATTTATGGCCAAAAGCTGATCTATATGAGAGCCAGATTGTTGTATAGACAGTTATGACCAAAAACACCCGGACACCAACTCCGCGAGATTCGCGAAGATCGATAGGGCCAGCATCGGCTCTCGCCCCGGCGGAGGAACGTCTCCTAAATCAATCAAACGCCCCACCAATCAACAAAAAAAAGGGCACACAGACACACAGAGGACACTCCAAGCTCGACAAATTCATCAGAACAGCCAATTGGATTACCTCCACTGTACGAATCTTTTGACTGAAAAAACCCCCGGATCTGTCGATCGAGCCCTCTACGCCAAACAAACATTGGAAACCCAGATAATGGCCACGATTAAGCCACCATTCTGGACCAAGGCCCTCTACGAGTACAAGTCCGACTACGAGGACGACCTCAACTTCCCAGCAGGCCAATTGATCAAGGTCACGGCCATTGAAGACGATGAGTGGTTCTCCGGATCTTACAAGGACCCCAGCGGTAATGAACAGTCCGGCATGTTCCCGAAGAACTTTGTTGGCGCTCCAATCGAGATGGAAGAACCTGTTCGTCCAGCTCCACGCTCTGATTCAGTGAAAGAAGATGAGCCAGCTGAACCTGAAAAGGAGACCGAGTCAGCTCCTACGGTAGCCTCGATTCCACCTCCACCTCCAGTTTCCGGTGGGGCCGAACAGGAGGAGTCAGACGAAGATGAACAGGAGCAAGACAAACCTCAGCAGAAGGATATCGAGCCAGAGTCCGAGCCGGAGTCAGAAGCTTCGCCAGTTCTCGAGAAGAAGTCGTTGAGCTCTGACTCGGCCGCTCCAAAGCCCTTCGGCTCCAGAGCCCCAACGTTCAACACCGAGAATTCCATCCCGCTTCCAACAGCCAAGATCGCCGAGCGCTCAGCCATCGTCGACAAGTCCTACCAAGGTGTCAAGTCGTCCTATGTTCCTCCTCTTCTCGGCAAAAAACACACTTCCTCCTTCAACACCGACAATCACCACTCTTCCTACGTCCCACCAATGCTTGGGGGCAGCAAACCGGCTTTGCACGAGAAAGCAGAGCAAAAGCCGGCTCCAGAGCCCGTGAACGTGTCCCACGACGAGCCTACGGAGGAGGAAGGCCCCAAGCTGAGCCTGAAGGAGCGAATTGCGCTTCTCCAGAAGCAGCAGGCGGAGGAAGCGGAAAGACAGGCAGCTGCTCTGAAGGCCAAGCAGCAGAAGAAGGAGAAGAAGCACTCTGAGGAAAGGGAAGTTGCTGATGCTCCCGAGGGAGAAGCTGCTCCTGTTCCTCCTGTTCCGCAGACTGAGGCCCCAATTGGTGAACATGGCGAAACTTATTCAGACGAGGAGGAGATTGCCGATAAGGAAGACACCGAATCTGTGGCAGAGGAGCCACAAGCACAGGGAGATGTCCAGCAAGACGAGGAGGACGCTGAAGAGGATGCCGAGGAAGAAGAGGAGGAGGAGGAGGAAGATTCAGAAGAGTCCAGAAGAGCAGCTTTGAGAGCGAGAATGGCCAGACTCGCCGGCGCTGGTGGAATGTACGGTGGTGGCTTCAATCCATTTGGTGGAATGGGTGGTGCTCCTCCGGCGACAAAGAAGACCAAGAAGCCGAAGAAGGAGGCCGAGGAAGATGCCAACATCAGCATCCCTTCTGCTCCCGTGCCAATTATGCCATTTGCTACTGGTTCTGCCCTACAGCTCCCAAAAGCCCTGCAGAAAGATGTTGAGCCAGAAGCAGAGGAAGAAGAAGCAGAAGAGGAAAAAGCTGAAGTTGAGCATGTGACCTCGGAGCTTGCCCAGAAGGAGACTGAAGAAGAAGCCTTCTTGTCTGCCGAGGACACTGCTGACGTTGAGGAGACAGAAGTGGGTTCTCTCGCTGATAAGCTTGCCAATGTTGACATCAAAGCTCCATCTCGCACTTTACACTCCGAGTCGGCCATTGAAGGCGACGACGAGAGAGAAAGGGACACATCTGAAGACGACTATACCTTCTCCGACAGAGAGCGTGAGAGAAAGGCCACTGCAGCTCCTCAGATCCCCACTCCACATCTGGACGGTAATAATGGCTCAGATTACAACACAGGTTACGAGTCTGATGACGACACTGTGCCAAAAACCACTGGCACCAATGAACTAGAGGCTTCTACAAGAACGCTTGACCCCAAACTTGATGATGCTCCGGCTCCTCCACCAATCCCAACGTCTATCCCACCAGTTGAGAGATCAATATCACCAGCTCCACCAAGAGCACCAGCTGTGCCACCACCAATCCCAACAGAGACACCAACAAAAGCCGCACCTCCTCCACCACTTCCATCTGCCAACATAGCTTCACCAACTTCAGCAGCTCCTCCTATCCCATCTGCCCCAACATCTGCCATCAAGCAGCCTCCACCTCCGATTCCACAGTCTCCAGCCATGCCTCCGCCTCCACCTATCCCATCCACGGAAGCTCCCGAGTCCCCAACTGTCTCAGAGTCCACTCCCATGATCAGACGTACAACAACTGTGGACTCTGCTCGCTCAGGATACTCGTTCAGTCAGGCCCCAGCGTCTCCAGTGGATTTCCAATCACCATCGTTACCAAAGGTGCCAGCTGCTCCAAACACTGGCATCAAGAAGAGCTCCACTTTCACAGAAGCCCCTCGAGGCTCAATCTCATCGCAGGGCGATGCTCTCGATGTCGCTTCTGGCTGGTGGCTGAAACCATTTGAGCTACCAGCATACTGGCAGAGTAAAGTTGGCAAGGACGTGATCTTCGAGGTTGATGAGAATAAGATCCCAAGAAGAGGTGGGAAGGATCTTGTGTTGAAGGATTACTACATTTTGCACCAGGATAACTCTCAGACTGTCATCCATGTTGCGTTTGAGAGCCACGATCCACAAAGTACCGTTGTTGTCTCGCAGAAGAGAGTAGATGCTCCAGCTTTGGATAAGCGTAAACTGGGTGCTTACTCTTCCGAGTTTGGTGTCAAGGTGTTCCAGATTGCTACTTCGCTTGTTGGAACCACGCTCAAGGATCCTATCGTTCCATATGTGTTATCCCAGATCCAGGGCATCCTTCCTTCTATTGGCTTGAGAAGTTACGGTGCTACTATCTACTCCAACTCCAACAACACCGAAGTCCACCAGGATGACGACTTCAAGCCAGGTGATATCCTTGCAATCAACAGGGCAAAGTTCCAGGGCCATAACAAACTTCGTCAAAAGATCATGTATGACGTTGGCTATTCCGGTGCTCCATTTGCTGCTGTGATCACTGAGTTTGATACAGAGAAGAGAAAGTTCAGGGTCATTGAGGTTGACAGCCATGGTAAGGTGAAACACTCGAGTTACAAGCCCTCAGACATGAAGAGTGGAAAGATTAAGGTGTTCAGAGTTGTCGGTAGAGATTTCGTCCAGTGGTGATTAGTTGATTTTTATATATGAAAATACTGTTCAGCGTTGTAGTCATTAAGTATGTACATGGTCATTAAGGTCATCAAGAGAGGACAGAGACAAACAGCTTCGGGAACCGTTCCTCTCTGTTGAAGTGCTCACCATTGTACGAGCGTGCAAACCTTTGAGCCTCGAGAGTGTTTGAGAACTTGATGAGCCAGACGCTGATCTTGGAGATCTTGTCTTTCTTCAATGACAGTATTGGTGTGTCAAAGCTGTAGTCGATGGAGTAGTCCCAGAACATCTCCTCAATTGTGGACTCTTTCACAAAGGTTGGGAACCCTCTCACCAGAACGAACGTGTTCCTCTCACATTTACCAGCCTCGAGCTCCCAGACATCTTCGCTCTTGGCACGCAGTTCTTCCAGGAGTTTACTGCTGTGTATGAAGTCTCTGTGCTCCTCTGGATCAACCATCTCGAGGTAGAAATTGACACCGTTGATTTCCTTCCCGAGCGTGTCAACCATATAGGCAGCAGCCTCGTCAGCAGAGTCGAAGATCAAGTAGAAGCCTCCTCTGGGCAGAAGAAGGTCTGGGGTTCTCGCTTGAACAACACGGAACGAGTACTGCTTCTGTGGGAGCGATTCCCAATCAAATAACGAGGAAGCTGGTGAGACGAGCTTGGTGAAGTCCGATGAGTGCAGAAGCTGGTTTCTCGTTCTGAAGTAGAGAACGTTGGACATTCTCCGAACGCTCTGCTCGGGGAGGAGCTCTCTGGCCTCACGGAGAGGTTTCCTCGGTTCTTGTGACTCGTATTTGAGGAAATCATCCACTTTGATTGGCTTAAACCTGTGCTGTGGTACCTTGTTCTCCTGAGTTTGGTTCTCAAGAAGCCCAGCACGGAGGCCCGGAACAGCAGAACGCCGCGTTTTGGCGAGCGCCGGGTACAGAGACTTGATAATGTTCTTTGCCTCCTCAACAGTGACTTTCTTAGCTGTCATCTTTGCAGCTTCTTTTTGCAAGGTTGAAGCTCTTCTCTTCCCGTATGCTCGAGTTCTCACATGAGAGGGGCACGGGAGAGTTCGCGAAGTCCGAATGAAGAAATTTCCGTTTCGGGATGTTTACGCGGGTTTCCTCCGAGACCTCCATTGGGAGTGGTGGCGGCGACGGGTAAAAGAATTGAAAAGCTCACCAAACCAGCAGAACAACGTATTTCCACGCACAACGCCCAACTCCAACACCCGCAACCAGCCTTGTACATAGCTCCAACCGGTGCCCCAGACTTCCCCACACAGAGCCTCCTGTAAATAACAACTCCCCGGCTCGAACGATGACTGGTGAGTTCTTTCCCCCCTTCTCGTTCCCCATAGCCACCGCTACTAACACCAGCCAAGACGAAGGCATCTACAAGTGGGACAGTTCCTCCGCCACGGGAACCTCCTTGGTCGACAGACTCGGCTCCTCCAGCCAGTCCGAGAAGAGATCCGCAGCGCTCGACCAGATTGACCCGGACCTGGGCTCCATCATCTCGTCGCTCTCGGCCAACAGCAACAACAACAACAACAACACCAACACCTTTGCCGAGGCCGGCGACTACGACCGCAGAAACTCCACCTCTTACTCCGCTTCGGACATGGACAGCGACTACGACCCGTTCGGTTACAGACGGGGGACCCTGTCCCTCGGCGGAATAAGCCAGAGCGGAGCTCAGGGCCAGACCTCCAGGCTCCAGTTTGGGGCCGCTTCTGTTAGCGGCGGAATCCCGTCTCATCACCCGCCAGCCGCTGGTGGCCGCTTTATGGACAAGTTCAGCACAATTGCAGATGCCACAAAGGAGGTTGAGCTTCTTGGAGGCGGCCTGGGCTCGCTTTCGATCGGCACAACCAGTGGCCGTGTGCCGTCCTCCAGAAGAACCAGTTTCCTCACGGCAGAGGGCGCGCAGAAGCCGTTCATGGAGAGCTCGCCAGGGTCTTTAAACGAGAGCCTGAACAACGCAATGGGCTCCAACTCTGGAAGACAGTCCATCTCGGACAAGATTGACAATTATCTGTCGAACACGGCCTCCCCCACGCAGTTCAAGACGGGGTCGCTTAACAACGACGACGACTCGGTGGTGTCAGACCTCAACGAGAAGGTCAACAGCACCAGCATCTGGAACACACAGTCTGCCGCCACAGCGCCAACGTTCACGCCGATGTTCGGCCAGCCTCAGCCCCAGCAGCCGGTGATGTTCCCCTTTGGCTTCCCGCCGTTCCCCTTCATGCCCATGGTTCCTCCGCCTTTCCAGCCTGTTGATGGAGCAGATGGTGTTGGCGGCAATGATGGTGAAGATAAGCGAAAGTCGCCGATACCGGGCCCGCACCATCCGCAGCCGCAGCAGCCGTTTGTTTACCCTCAGGCGTTCTCTCCGTTTGGGTTCCCCACAATGATGTCACCTCCTCCCCCACAGCAGCCGCAAGCGACACCTCCAACACCAGGACACATCAACAAGGAGAGCAGCTCCGGACACGGAGCCAGACGGAGCAACCGTTCCCCGAAGTCGGCGTCGCCGGCGAACGGAGCTCGCTTCCCGAACAAGGCCAAGAACCAGATCTACAGGTCGCCGCTGCTCGAGGAGTTCCGCAACTCGGGCAACACGAAGGAGTACACTTTGAAGGACATATTTGGCTCTGCGATCGAGTTCTCCAAGGACCAGCACGGCTCCAGATTCATACAGCAAGCTTTGGGGAAGTCGAGCGATGAGGAGAAAGAGGTGATCTTCAATGAGATCCGTGAAGTCGCGTACGACCTGATGACCGATGTGTTTGGAAACTACGTCATCCAGAAGTACTTCGAGTTCGGTAACAATGTCCAGAGGGAGATCCTCCTTGCGGAGATGAAGGGCAAGATCGAGACCTTGTCGTTGCAGATGTACGGGTGTAGAGTTGTTCAGCGTGCTATCGAGTTTGTTGGCGTTGATGACCAGATCAACATCGTTGACGAGCTGAGAGACTCTGTTGTGAAGTGCATCAAGGACCAAAACGGTAACCACGTGATCCAGAAGGCCATCGAGATGATCCCTATCGACAAGGTTGAGTTCATCTTGGAGTCGGTCAGATCTCAGATTTACCACCTGTCTACCCACTCTTATGGCTGTCGTGTTATCCAGAGACTGCTGGAGTTCTCCAAAGAGGAGGACCAGGAGTTTATCCTGGCCGAGTTGAACAAGTACACCTACTTCTTGATCCAGGACCAGTATGGTAACTATGTTATTCAGCACATAATCGAACACGGTAAACCAGCGCAGAGGGACGTTATCGTCGAGGTTGTCTCAGGATCTGTTGTTGATTTCTCCAAGCACAAGTTCGCTTCCAACGTTGTTGAGAAGTGTGTTGTTCACGGTACACCTGAACAGCGAGTTGTCATCCTTGACCAGGTGCTGTGTGGTAATGAGAAAGACGATGATTCACTCGTTGATGATCGTTCTCCGTTGGGCCTCATGATGAAGGATCAGTACGCCAACTACGTTGTCCAGAAGCTTGTTGATGTCTCAAAGGGTACCAAGAAGAGAATCCTGATCAAGAAGATTAAACAGTACTTGAAACAGATCTCCAAGGCGTCCTATGGGAAACACTTGGCCTCCATCGAGAAGCTCATCCTGCTTGCTGAAACTGCTGAACTGTCTGATGATGAGTGAAGATGCTTTGCCTTCTGATTAGCTCATTTTTTTTTGAATACCTTTGTTCTTCCCGATCAACCCCCTGTGAATACTTTTGTTCTTCGAAGCTGTCTATTCAATCTTGTGAATACTTTTGTTTTTCTGAAGCTGAAGAGGTCTTACTCCTCACTTCTTGCCCTTTAATCATTATGAGCATATCCCCCATCCGGTTTCTGTTCTATATTATCCTACGAATTTCAGTATACGTTTGTCGCTTATCTTGGACTACTCTGTACATCTGTATGTATAATACAACCCACATGTGTATGGTTATTGTTGTGATATACGAATAATTGAGCCTCAAAGTGGGTCCTTGTAAAGCCTCTTGCATCGTTCTATTGGTCCTTGGATCTGAACACAGTATCTTCGAGATATACAGGATGGATGTATGGGATTTGAGGTTGAGATTATGATTTTCATGAGTGACATAGTTATATCTTCTGAAGTGAACGGATTTTTCTCTGTTTTTAGTCCAGCTTTAATTCTTACCCCAGGTTCTGCTATATGGGATCAAAACCAGATGTGGATGGAGTTAGTACAACACCCAGTTCAATTTAGATTGTACACCCGTCTCTATATTTGTAGATAATGCATTCATATAAAGGAAATCGGTGTATACTCGTAATTCAGGTAAAATTCTCAACGTTTATACTACTCAAATATTCGAGATGGATGACATCACTAATACAAATATATGGGTATATCGGCGCATAATCGCCTTTACGATAGTAATTCAGGCACTTTTATATAAAATATAGTCGTATAATTGCCGCTATATTTATATTTTAGGCAAAAATATCAACCTTTTCACTCAATCATTAAATATATATATGTCACCTTTTGCAGGCACAAAGCCCACGACTGGTAAGGGCAACACCGTTGAAAGATAAACAAAGCCACCCTTTTCCACACAACCCATCATTAAATATTCAATTCAGAATTTAAACCATTAACATATTCTAGGCCCCAGAAAACACAAAGCAATGAACACCCGCCAGCCAATCACAGATACAGGATCCACGGAGCCAAAACTGCTGTGTGCGGCTTTCAACCAGGACAGCAGCTGTTTTGCCGTAGGCTCAGAATCAGGCTTCCATGTCTACAACACGGACCCGATGGACTCCAAAGTCCGGCGAGAATTTGGAGAGACTGGTGGAATTGGACTGGTGAAAATGCTCTACCGTACAAACTACCTTGCGTTGGTTGGTGGAGGGAAAAACCCCCGTTTCCCCATGAACAAGGTGATAATCTGGGACGACCTGAAGACCAAAGACGCCCTCAACCTCAACTTCTTCAGCCCGGTACTGAATGTTTTCCTTTCCCGTACGAGAATCGTGGTGGTTCTAAGCAATAAGATATACGTCCACGGCTTTGGGTCGCCTCCGAAGAACATCTCCAATTTTGAAACGTGTGAGAACCCGTTGGGAATTGCTGCATTGTCACCAGGAACTTACCAGGACCAGGCTGGAACGTCCCAGATCCTGGCTTTCCCGGCACGTGTTGAAGGCCAGATCCAGATTGTGGATATTTCGTCTTCAGGGAACGAACGCAACCTGGTTTCGATAATAAAGGCCCACAAGTCCAAAATCAGGTGTCTTGCGCTCAACAAGTCCGGCACTATGATCGCTTCAGCCTCCGAAACTGGAACCCTCATAAGAGTCTATTCCACACAAACGTGTGTACTTCTTCACGAGTTCAGAAGAGGCCTGGACAGGGCAGTTGTGTACTCAATGGAGTTTTCGCCGAACGGGTCCAAACTCGCCGTGCTGTCAGATAAGCAGACACTACACGTTTATAACATCTCAGGCTCACAACAGCAGCAGAACAAACACCACATCCTGAAGAACTTGCCTATAATGCCAAACTACTTCAACTCGACGTGGGGGTTCTGCTCCATACACCTCAAGGACGAGGACGGGACGTTTGCGGTGGACAGAGGTGTTCTGGGCTGGTCAAACGAGACGTCTATTGTGATTCTGTGGAAGATGAGGGGCAAATGGGAGAAATATGCGATTGTTGAGACGAATTCTGATGACCCGACAAAGAAGTTTGAGATCGTCAAAGAAGGCTGGAGAACTCTTAATGACGCTGCTTAGAGGCTCTGAATGATGTTTTAATGACGCTGCTTGAAGAGACTCTAAATGACACTGTCTAAAGAATGCTGGACATTCCTTAGACGTAATATTGCACGTACACACTTACATTTTGGTGGAAAAAAACAAGAAACACACATTAATTACTTATTTATCATTATCGTTATCATTAGAAGGTGGAGCCCGCTCCACATCTTCAACAACATTTTCATCATCCCCATCAGCCCGAGGGGTTATCATCGATCTCACGGCGGAGCTTCCTGTTTGAGTTGAGTCACGGCGTTCACTCATAGAGCTGAGTCGGCTCACATAGTCAGAGATCGAGCTGTATGTCACATGTTCTCGAGACTGAGCGTCGTCTTCATCATCGGTGGACATGGTCATCAGCGATGGAGGACCACGGTTTTGGTGCACTCCGAGACCATAGCCAAGATCGACTGTGTATCCTGATTGATAGTCCATGTTATCATACTCATCGTAGTTCACTTCCTGCAGCTTTGGCACTTGTTCCGGTTGTGTAAGAGCTTCCTGTTGTGGTATGTAAACTTCCTGTTGCGTAGACGGTTGAGAATCGGTAGAGCTGGGAACACCTGACGAGCCATTAGAGAACTCGCTAGTCTTATTGGTATCGTTGCTGAAGTCCATCAGTTCATGGTTATCACCAGAGATATCGGCATCATCGTCTTGGTCGACGTTGAAGTTCATAACTGCCACTTTGAAGTCACCAGAAACCCTGGCATTCGGACAGGAACGGTACAGCTCATCGATCTGTTCCAGAGATAAACCCTTTGTCTCGTACACCATGAGGTAGACGAACACAACACCAATGGTGTTGAAACCACCCCAAATGAAGAAGATGTTCGTACCCAATGCTGCAGTGTGCTTACCGGTATCAACGAGATACGGGGTGCTGTAGGCAAACACAAAGTTCACTATCCAGTTGGTGGCAGCACTGATAGCAACGGCTTTACCTCTTACTCCCAGAGAATATATCTCACCGGTGACAACCCAGGCGACAGGGCCCCATGTTGCAGCGAAAGAGGCAATGAACATACACACAAACGCAATCATCACCTTGTTAGCGATGACGGAGTTCGTCGAGACACCAACAATGGCGATGATGATGTTTGCAACAGCCATTAACGAGCCACCGATGATCAGGATACGCCGACGGCCGATGGTTTCAACAAGCATGATTCCCGGGATTGTGGCCAGAACGTTCACGGCGTACGTGATGAGCGAGATAAGATACGACTGCTTGACGCCTGTTTTGGAGAAAAAGTTCACGCCGTAGTAGAAGATGAAGTTGATCCCGGAACACTGCTGAATAGCCTGGAGTGTGACTCCGGTGAGGAGTCTCTTCAGCTGGTGAGGCCGGGCTTTATCGGACTTGAAGCAATCAGAGAACGAATGGGACCCGAACGACAGCTCATAGTCGTGTGACGCCTTTATCTCAACAAGCTCCTCAATGAGGCCCGGGTCGTTCGACGGGACCCTTCTCAGCCTTGATAGCGAGTTTGCAGCGGCGTTGAGGTCGTCTTTTCTCACGTAGAATCTGGGAGACTCCGGAAGACAGAGCATGCCTAATCCGAGAATCAGCGACCACAGAAACTGGAGCCCTATGGGCACTCTGTAAGAGGCAGAGGTGTCCAATGAGTGTGTTCCCTGGGAAACTGCACTTGACACCAGAAGACCCCACGTGATCGCCCATTGGTACGTTGAGATGATGGCTCCACGCACAAACTTGGGCGACGCTTCGGCCTGATAAAGGGGAACAACAGCAGAAATGATTCCCACGGAGACACCCGTAATGAACCGCCCTATACACAGCAGCGGGATCGTCGTGGAGGAGATCTGGCAGATGTTGCCGACGATGAACACGACAAAATTGGAGATGATGATGGCTGTGCGGCGGCCATACGTGTCTGATAACAGCGGGGCCAGCAGAGCACCGCAGAAGGTTCCCAGAGACAATATGGCGGTGATGATGCTCTGCTCCTTGGCGGTGAAGGCGAACCTGTTTCCAGCAAACTCGTACCTCACGTACTTCATTTCGCTGATGCTGTTGACGATACCCGTGTCGTAGCCGTAGATGAAGCCTCCCAAGGCGGCAATGATGCCGACAGCCAATGACATCGTGACAGACTGCCGCTGAGCACCGGGCACCGTGATGCCGTGGTTGGGGTCTGTAAACACATTGCGGATCCAGTGGATCTTCATGGTTTGTGGGAGGAGGCGAGTTGTAAAGAGACTTTTCCGGCCTTTTTAGTTGGTGAGGGTGTGCAGATGTGGGTTTTTTGTGGGAGATCAACGGGGGTGCTGGAGGGTGTGAACAAGTAGCAGTGGTGCAGCAGAGATGTCTTTGCGGAGGGATCGTGTGGTTTTTGGTGTTTTTTGGTGTTTTTTGGTGGTGTCTGATGTGTAATGGTTCCGGCCGGGGAGCCTTCTCCGCTTTTTATGGAAGACACCCGAACACCAGAACGGCCTAGCGGAGGTCCACATCCGGGCATTTATTACTACTTTTCTGCTGACATTGGTGAGACTCTTTGCCTTTGAAGAGCTGTTGTTGCAATATGAGACTCAAGATGATGGTGCAGGCGCAGCAGCCCATATATATATATATATATATATGTATATGAAGCTCATCAGCAGCGTCTACGGATGATTAAATATAGATTTGCTCCAGCTGCACGTCTAGCACGATTCATAATATTAATACCAATATTAATATATACCAAGCTCAGAAGTCACGAAGGAACACCCTCGTACTCTTTCTCAGCATATTCGTTGACCAGCTTCTTCCAGTACTTCCTATTGTCGTGTAGAGGTACCCTTCTCAGCTTCAAGGCCAGAATCGCAAACAGAATAACACCACAGAAAACCACAGCAGGGGTCAACATCTTCACAAAGTTTCGGTGTGATGAGACTTTCTGATATGGACAACTAGCATAAGAGCCACCCGTCACCCAACAGTTCGAAATAGCGATGGAGTTCATATCAACCCATATGTTTGACGAATTCAAGTTTGCAGATTCCAATAAAGAACTCAATGCTTGTTGCTCCAACGCACTTTTCGGCACAGAGAACGAGTACGTAGAGTTCTTCGACATCGTGGAGGCCGTGGAGACATATCTTGCTTCTGGGAGAGATTTGCATGCGTCGTCTGCCTGGAAGTACGAGTGCTTATCAATGGTGATTGCCCATTCAAAAGGTGTAGCGTTGTTGTTGTCACAACGACATGCGATGTGTTTCTCTGAGTAGCAGTTATCAACTTGCCATTTCTTCTTGGTTACCGATAATGCCGCACATGAGTATGCTGACTGTGTTGTAGAGTCACCGGCTGCTGAGGCACTGCGGCGAGCTTCTGATTCTGTAAGTGGCTGTGATGATTCCCAGGACCATAGCGAGTCATTCATGAACCCCGGGATCTCTGAAGAAAAAGAGGCGACTGTGCTATTGATGACTGGGGAGTATCCAAGGGTAATGGCGTTGGCGAAGGAAGATGCTGTGTAGAATAAATCGTCAGAGTCAAAGGTGAACCTCCAAGATTCGAGTGCCGTTGATGAATAGTTCGAGGGAGTCGTGATGTTCGATGCAGCGACAGAATTGTCAAAGAAAGTGGAGTTGAAAACATGTTCTGAGTCCCGAGACTCTTGATATGTGGTATTTGAAGGGAGATTGCCGTTATACACGGCAGCGAGTACACGTTTTTTCTCAGTGAAGAGGAAGTGAGAGATGGTGGGCCAGCCTTCAGGGGACCCTTCCTGCAGCCCATTGTATGTGACAGAATTCCCACGGTCTGAAGCCAGAGAATTCGGAGTGTAGAGTTTGGAGCCAAAGTAGTTGGTCAAAACACTTGAAAGGGTGTTATTAGAAGTCCCGATATTTGAGGAATCAATGTCCTTCAAGTCCTCCGATATGCTCCGTAGGTTGAATATCAAAACAATGAGATTGGCGCTGAGGTTTGTGTCTGAATCCGTGAGATACTCCAGGATCGTCTGTGTAAGATCTGTGAAGAGCAAAGACGTCTGACACTTATATAGTTTGCCATTGGAGGCTTTGAATGTTGATGTGACGTTGGAGGAAGTTGCTGATCCCATCGAAGCAGGGCATAGTTGCAACTTGTGGAGCTTCTCATGCCAGTACACATCGATCCCCAGGACCTGAACTCCTGTGTCAAGGAGATCACGCACATCTAGGAGTGCACTAGAGGTGTATCCTTGTGAATCGAACACTGTGGCAGAAAGTGCAACCCCGCTTAGAGAAACCTGGTCAATGGAGATGTTGGCGGAAACATCTCTTTGAGACCGCACCGCAATAACACGCTCGCTGGACGGCTGCGCCCATGAATCTGTGGCGAGGGCTCTGGGTACCGAGCTGACCAGTAGAAGGAGAAGGACGAGGATGGGGGTCATGTGGGGTGTTTTTACAGGGTTCCTTTTTCCACTTTTGCCAATGCCGCTGTTATGATGATCATCAAGCACAGCCTGGTTTAGATCATCATGTCTCTATTGGCACGTTCAAAATGGCAGATTTTCTTAAGACCACCTACTTTTTGGCGCGCTTGACCCCACGCAAAGGGGACCCTTCCGCTTCCGAAAACCACGGCGCTTCACACCACAGATACCGTTTTGCTCTACTTTCTTTGCTAATACGGGAGTTTATAGACACTTACACATTGCTACCAAAGAGCTAACAAACCGCCGTGGAAGAAGCCGTCGAAACAGCACATTCCAACTCACGGCTCTCGATCCAGCACGTCTACGATGGAACAGGGCAATAGGGGCAGCTTTGGCTCGCGAGCTTCACAGGCTGGGATTCCACTGTTTGAGGTGGAGGATGTCCAATCAGTTGGTGAGCCTGAAGAAGGCACAAGCTCAGAGCTCGAGCAGAAGATGCTCTCACCAGACGATCAAAGGAGCTGGCTCTCAGCGCCAAGACAGCGAAGTTCACTACGGCTTACGACAACGTCACTCAACTCGCGGTCTCGCTCATCATCAATATCCTCCTCCATGCACTCTCCGTCGTCACCAGGATCAAGGAAAAGACTCTCTCAGACCATCTCACGGCATCTGTCCTCCAACAAATCGCATTACGAGGACGCTATCAATTACGAGAACTCCTTCATCAACAACCTCGCTGATGACGAAGAACTCACGGAGCTGAAAAAGGATCTCAAGAGTGCCCTAGGATCTAACCAAGGTGTTGGATCATGGCTCTCTGTCCCCCGTTCGAACAACTCCTCAAAGGTGAGTCTCGTCTCAGGAGAAGAGGTCTACGAGATGCAGAGCTACAAATCGAAGTCTGCAGCACCATCATCACTCCATCTCCAGATACCCAGAGAGCCGATACCAGAGCAGCCAGTATACTCCCCAAGACCAGACACAGTTGAAGGTGTGTTTCGTGAATTCACAACCAAAATCAACAACAAGCGTCATCAGAAGTCACCGAATCTCAGAAGACACGACGAGGAATCCTTTGCAGACGATGCCTCTTTCGCTCCACCTTCACCAACGACACTCGCAAGCACAAGACCCCCAACAGAGGCTCCACTCATCTTGTACGGAAAGTCCCTCAAGATCTTTCATCCATACAGTAATTTCCGGTATCGCATCGCTGAACAACTCCTGAAACCAAGAATCGATTATAGCATGAAACTGCTCCTCTTGCTACAGACAATAGTTCTTGCTTATCGTCAATGGAGTCCTGCTACTATGCACGGATATGTTGAGTTTGGTTCTAACTGGGCTGATTGGCTGCTCCTGGTCATCAACATCATTTACTCCATTGAGATCCTACTAAATTGTATCGCTTGGGGAGGTTGGGATGATTCACAAATGTTCCATGCGATGGACCTGCAATACGAGGACCTGATGTATTTGCTGGGTATAACTTCTTTGAAAGAGTATCTACTCGGTAAACGTGATAAGCTGACTGATGATAAGAAGTTCAAACACTCGATGACTTTCAAGAAATCTGCTGATCTACCACGGGGACCAATACATAGAGCTCATTTGAGAAGCAGTTGGAATCGTGTGGATTTTGTCTCCACTGCGTGTTTTTGGATCAATTTTTTCCTCAGTATCAAGAGGACTAATGCTATTGAACACGTTGCTTTGTTCAGAGCTTTGGAGTGCTTGAGGATCATCAGGCTCGTGAACTTGACAGAAAGAATTTCCTTAATCTTGAAAAGTATCAAACGTGGTCTCCCTCAACTTACAGATGTTTCTCTGTTCATCCTTTACTTTTGGACTTTATTCGCTATTATTGGTACACAGAGTTTCAAGTCCTCATTAAGAAGATACTGCGTCTGGATTAATCCAGACGACCCAAGTGACACGTACCAGACTAGTCAGCATTGTGGTGGATTTTACGTCATGAAGTCTGATGGCTCTCTTGGAACACGTCCATACGTCCTTCCAGGTGGCTCTTATGCAGCACACGCCAAAGGCTATATTTGTCCTGTCAACTCTCAGTGCCGAGTGCTTGAAAACCCGCACAACAACATGTACAGTTTTGATAACATCTTGAACGCCATGCAGTTGACTTTCGTCGTGATGTCTGCCAACACCTTCAGTAACATCATGTATGATATGATGGACACCGATACCATGGCTGCCAGTATCTACTTCATCTTTGGTATATTCGTTTTGTTCCTCTGGATGACTAACTTGCTTGTCGCTGTTATCAGTACTTCTTTCAGAGCTACGAGAGAAGCAGATGCTACAATGACTAAGAACCACAATGAGTACAAATCTGACTTCGACCTCAAATTCTACTTCCGAAATTGGTGGTGTTCTAAGCTATATGGTTATACTTACGTGGTATTCGATTTGTTGATTTTGCTCTCTGTGTTGTTTTCATGTACCCGAAAGAAAGACACATCAGAGAAGAGCATTTTGTGGGAATTTCGTGCACAGTCTATCATTAGTTTCATATTGCTTGTTGAGATAATATGGAGAATGATCTCCTACATGCCAAAATGGAGTGCTTTCTTCATCAGCAGGAGAAACCAATTTGATTTATTCCTGGTCGTCGCTACTGTAATAATGGCTATTCCACCGATCTATGATGCCATGGGAAGAGGGTATGATTGGATGAGATGTTTCCATATGCTGAGATTCTACAGAATTGTGCTTCGAATTGGATTTGTTAGAAGATTGTGGGCTAAGGTCTGGAGAAACATCAACACAATTATCAACCTGTCTTTGTTCTACTTCCTCTTCTTGTTCTTGTGCAGCATCATCTTCTCCAGATACTTTGAAAGTGTCATTCCTCCATCTGAAGTCTCAAATTATCAATTTCCCATGAATACCTTGTCCAACTCGTTTTTGGCTCTTTTCGTCATCACCACGACTGAGAACTGGTCTGATATCATGTATGACTTACAAGGTGCAGCTCCAAACAAGTCTTTTGCTTTCTTCGGTGCTGTCCTGTTCATTATGTGGTTCATCTTGTCTAATTCCGTTGTTCTTAGTATTTTCATTGCTATTATTGGTGACAGTTTAGAAGTCTCTGAGAAGCTGAAAAGGAAGGAACAGGTTAAAAAGTTCATCTTGGTTGATTTCCCTAAGAAATTGAAACAGCTTGCTCAAGGTACTGTTTTGTCAGAGATTCGTGACAGATTCTTTGGTGCTGAAGATCAGGAACAGAGACACCGTGAAGTTGAGAAGCTTCTTCTTAACGGTGCGGCTGTTCAGGAATTCTTGAAGGATGAGGTTGAACATGAGGTCAATGCTGAGGAAGAGGGTCGTGATCTGAGAACTCTATCAAAGAACAAGCTGCTAAGATTCATGCAGTTGAAATACAGACATTTTTTAAATCACGAGGTAACTCGCAAGATCAAGGGATTACTCTTTTGGCACACCTATGGTGGTAATCAGAACCCATTTTTCAAAGGTGCTAAGATTTCTACACCAGATTTCAATTACGCTGTTCTTGCGGAGAAGTTCCAAATTGAGACCGAGAAGACCATTGAAGCCAGAAAGAAGTTCTTGAAAGAGAACCCAAGTTTCAACACTTCATTGTTCATTTTGCGTCCTAACCAGCCACTAAGAAGATTGTGCCAACTTATCACCAAACCAAGTGTTGGAAAACGTTACGATGGCGTAGAGCCAAATATGATTGTCAACAGTATTTTTTTGGGTGTCATCTCAGCAGCCACTCTTGCCTTGGTAATTGTTGCTTGTTATGGTACTCCATTGTACAGAAAGACAAATAGTGTTGATGAGCACGCATGGAATTGGACACTTGTTATTGAGCTTACATTTGGTATCTTCTTCGCTGTTGAGTTCTTGATTAAGATTATTGCAGATGGGTTAGTGTTTACACCAAATGCGTACATCCGAAATTCTTGGAATCATATTGATCTTGTTGTCCTTATATCCATATGGATCAATGTTATTGCCATTCTGAGAAACGATGAAAATCTCTCCCGTGTTGTTCGTGGTTTGAAAGCTCTGAGGGCTCTCAGAATTTTGACTATCAGCGAGACTTCGAAGGATATCTTCCACAAAGTTCTCATTGCAGGTGTCTGGAAGATTTTGAGTGCGGCTTTCTTATCTTTCCTTTTGATCTTCCCCTTTGCTGCTTGGGGTTTGCATTTGTTCAGTGGAAGACTCGGTGCTTGCAATGATGGAAGCCTCTCATATGGAGAGTGCGTTAATGAATTCCAGTCCACTGTTTTTAATTGGGATATCATGATGCCTAGAGCTTACGTTGAACCGCAATTAGAGCTGAACAGATTTGCTTCTGCCTTGCTGACCCTATTTGAGATTCTCTCTATGGAGGGTTGGACCGATCTGCTCCAAAATATGGTTAACAGTACTGGTGTCCGTACCCCAATGGACTACTATGCTACACCATCCAATGCTGTGTTCTTGGTAATCTTCATCTTTGTTGGTATCGTGTTCATGTTAACCCTCTTTATCTCGGTCATCATTACCAACTATGCCATTATATCTGGAAGTGCATTCTTGACTCTTCAACAAACCTCATGGAATGAGGTGAAGAAGCTGCTCTCTCAAACGCGTCCAAGGACAAGGCCAGAGCTGAGAAAATTGAACAGATTCAGAATGTTTTGTTACAGTTACTCTGTGGAACCCCCAATCGGTGCCAAGGTCTTCATGAATTCGGTTTTGTGGGTCCACGTTTTAGCCATCTTGCTTGAGAAATTCCCCAGTTCTACTGCTCTAGACAACTTCAGATATTCTGTCTACATCACATCAACTACTATCTTCATGACTTCCATCATTATGAAACTGATCGCTCTTGGACCAAAAGCTTTCTTCAGGGTAAGATGGAACGTTTATGAGCTTTTCGTGTTCTTTGGTGCTTTCGTTACCTCCTTTGCATCGTTCTTCGTCTCCAGAAATACTGTTTTCGCCAACATCAACAAACTGTTCTTGGTTGGAATCTTTACCGTTCTGATTCATCAAAGTAATAGACTCAGTCACCTGCTGAAGATAGCATCCGCCAGTATCCCATCATTGCTCTCTTTGATCTTCACATGGGCCATCCTGTTCTTGGTTTATGCTATTGCCTTGAATCAGATTTTTGGTCTGACAAGATTGGGTCCCAACACTACTGGTAATCAAAATCTGAGAACTGTTACAAAAGCATTGATTCTATTGTTCAAGTGCAGTTTTGGTGAAGGTTGGAACTACACCATGCGTGACTTTGCCATTGAGAGTCCATATTGTGTTGATTCTGGTGAGTTCGCTAATACTGATTGTGGTAACATGCAATATGCTTACATCTTGTTCATTTCTTGGAATATCTTGTCGATGTACATTTTTGTTAATATGTTCGTTTCATTGATTTTCGAGAACTTCAGTTATGTTTACACTGATAACTCTGGTGCTGCTACGCTTGACAGGGATGAAATAAGAGCTTTCAAAACAGTTTGGTGTAAGTTTGACCCAGATGGAACAGGATACATCACTATGGAACAGTTGCCTCGCTTTTTGAGATCACTCGAAGGTTATTTCTCTTTCAAAACATATGAGGGCCATTGGACTATTCCAGAGTTGAGGAAGGCCTTCATAAGTACTCGTGACTCCAAAAATCCATATGACCTCGATGTGAACATTCGAGGTATAAACAGAACATTGTCTCAGTTAGATGTTGATAAAGCAAGACACAGAATAATGATGTATGAGAGATTCATTGAAGAGACCAAGTTCAACATGGAACGTTATGATGAGAAGGGTGTCTCTTTCCAAAGAATGATCCTGCAAATCCCGTTATATGCCAGATTTGATGAGAACAACTGTTTGACTTTAACGGATTTCCTTGATCGTCTTGTGGTAACTAGAAAACTGAATGAAAGATTAGAGTACAGACATCGTCTTGAGACTTTGAAGATGATCATCTGTCGCTGGAGATATTTGAGATTGACTGGTAAGAAATTCAGGGATGTTCAACCGCGTTTCAAGAATCCAATCTTGTCCGATGATGAAGAGAAGTTTGAAGCACCGGTGTTGAGAGATGATCCATTCATTACACCGAGATCCAGTTTGTCGAAAGGAGATGAGCGTGCTTACTGGTCACCAACTCCAGCTGGCTCGAGTCCAGTCAAGAGGACAGGTACTGAAGTTATGGAGGAGCTTGCTAATATCTCTGGAGCATTGGAGAATTCTCAATGGAGGCATGAGTTCAGGAGTGTTGGTCACGAGATTGATCAAGTGTTGGAGCACCGAAAAGAGGGAGGGGATGCGAAAAAGACTGGGGGTTCGTCGGAAGATGTCGACGTTGAAGAAGATTTTTATGAGTTTGGGTTCGATGAGTACAACAAGGACCCCAAAAGTGAAAGAAAGATAACATGATTGGTTGATAGCTCTCTGGGGTTACAGGATGTTGTATTCGTCTCTTTATTGTTTGAAGGCGTTTGATTTGAAGTTTATATAATTAGTATACAGGTTATGCATTATAAGTTACGTAGACACGACATACAATCACCAACAACCAACAACCCTCAAACATCAATGTCGTTAAGACCCAGAGACTCGTTTTCATCAAAAGTTCTCTCGTAATCTTCAATAGTCATGTTTGGATCAGCATCAGGAGCGTACACGTTCTGGATGTAAGAGCCAGCTAGAGGATCTTCCATCTTCACTGTGAACTTGACCTTACCGTCGATGGCCTCCTCCAATTTGGAGAAGAACGAGAGCCAGCGCTCCTTGGACGTCTGGTCCATAGAATCAGACGTCTGTGTAAAAACTTTACTGTGTAACTCTTCCTGGACTTGTCTCAACAGACCTTCAATGGTGGTGAAACGGCCACCCAGGGTACCTGGGTTCAGGTCCAAGCTCAGCTCTGGGATCACGAGGCCACATGTCTCGGACTTCAGAATGTCTCTCTTCAGGTCCTCTGGATCGTCAACGTACAGCGAGATGCGACGGCCTTTCTCTGGGATGGCACCACCGGTCTTGACTTCGTTAGATTTGTAGCCACAGTGGTCACAGAGCGTGTTCATGATGATAACGTCTTTGAAATGCGGGATGTTGACCACCTTCATGTGGGTTTCACACGGAGAGTAACACGTCGGGCACGTGGCTGCGAATCTCTGGACTTCGTTCTCGAAGTTCTCGATGTCTGTCTGGTCCGAGATGAAGCCTGTGACTGTTGGATTTCTGTCTTTTCCGGCAACTCTCTCAGCTCTCTCCTTCTTGATCTCCTCGAGCTGGTCCGGGGTGATGAGACCGATCTGGACGTTCTGCTCGTCGGATCTAATATACTCGATGCTGGACCACTTGTGCGAGGCCTCGTTTGGAATGTACTCAATCCACGAGTTACCAGCCGGATCGTCAACCTCGAAAGTGAGTGGGAGCGTGCCCTCCTCAGCGTTGAGCGTTCTCTTCACCTTGTTGATGAACTCCTCAATCTTGTCGTGCACCTCCTTGTTGGCCTCGAGTCTCGCAGGCTGGTCGCTCTCCAGATCGTCAATCATCTCCTGGAGAAGGCCCTCCACAGTCGTGAGCTGGCCTCTCTTTGGGGGGATCTCGATATCGAGCTCCCTGAACGTGCACGTAGCAGTCTCCTGCTTGACCACCTGTCTGTTGAAGTCTTGCTTACTCTCTATTCTCAAAACATACTTGGACCCTTTCTCCTGGATGGTTCCAGCCGGCTGCAGCTCTGAGTTCTTCAGGCCACAGTGTGGGCACTCAAAGGACATGAGGATCACCTCGTTGAAGTACGGGATCTTCGTGAGCAGCATTCTCGTGACTCCGTCCTCGTGGCAGTTCATACAAAGAGACTGAATCTCCTGGACAGGATGGCCCTCGACGTCTGCAGCTCCTGTTTGTCTGATTCCCTCGTCGTTGAACTCTGGGACGGCCTCATCATCGACTTCTTGGGCAGCCTGGCCGACCGATTGGAAGAACTCTTCCTTGTTCTGCTCTGTGGACATTTGTTCGAGCTTTTGTTTCTTGTGTTCTGCTTCCTCCGAGAAACTTCTGCGTTCCATTCAGAAGAGGATATCTGTGGGCTTTATATAGGAAATAGTGTGGTTTTGTGTTTGTGAAAAGCTCTGGAGAGTTGTAGAACATGGAAAAAAGTTTCGTGATGAGCATGCTTCGCGAACCCGTTCGATGCGCTACTGCTGCTACTGATCTAGTACTATTACTAATACTAATACTGATCCTACTACTACTGATACATTCATGCTAGTACTATCAATATTCAAGAAATTGTCCATACTAATACTAATACTAATACTAATACTTATATCAATCCTGATAATACTACTGCTAATACCAATGTTACTAGTACTAGTACTTCTACTTATAATACTAATGCTAACACAACCACAGCCACTATAAACACTCCAAGAAGATCTTGTCGTCAATGTTCATCAGCTTATGTATATATAGTGCTAATACTAATTCTAATACTAACACCACTACTAAGACTAATCCCAATACTAATTATACTAATTTCGGTACTGACACTAATACTAATACTGATGCTAATACCACCACTACAAATATCCAAAGAAAATGTCGTTAACGTTCATCTTATGTACATGCTCGTGAGTTCCAGCCCTCACTTCTTCTTCTTCTTCTCCGAGGACGGAGCCTCTCTCTTCTTCGTTGGCGCACCTTTGCCTCTTCTCTTTCTCGAGGCCAGGATGTCCAGTCTGTACTCCTCCTCCGGGTCAACGAACTTGTACATTGGGAATTTGGTGTTCAGCTGTTTAGTGGTGATGAATTCGGCTGGGCCGTAGTAGTTCTTGATCACGTCGCCTTTGAGCTTCTGCTTGAGATATTTGGATCCAGTACGCTCGTTTGTGGGGTTGAAAATCTGCTGAAAAATCCGGGACTGCACCTGTGCCAGTTGCAGAAGCCTCGATCTCGCTGGAACGCCAGACATTGTGTAGTTTATGCGTGTTTTGGGAGTGTTGTAGAGCCCTGGGGTTGGTCGGGAGGTCTCGATCAACTCAAACTTTCCAGGGCCTTTGGGAGCCTTCGCGGAAAATTTTCGAGCCTCGGGGCTCCCGGCTCGATGGCACAAACGCGTGATTTGGAGGGTTTATTGGGCCGCTACCTTCTTGAATATCATACTATGCTTTTCAGTGCGTTAAAAATAGTAGTATATGATTTTGATGGGCTTAATTGGCGTGCGCAGAGAACTTTACACCAAAGATATACTTAAGATACGGACACTGGAGGCTTATCCATAGTTTCCAGTGCCGCTTACAATTAGGCCCAATTGGCGTTTTAAAGGAGGACTAGCTCCTACACAGCACTACCACCGGGACGACAGCTCAAACAATACATTTTACATTAGATATTTCAGAACGGTGCTTTTTTATATGAGATAAGGGTACAGAGAAATCAGCTTATTCACCAAGCGGCAGCAGCCTCACCAGCTGGCTGCTCAGAAGCAGCAGCCCAGTCACCAGAAGCCTCAGCAGACTCAGCAGCCCAGTCAGCCTCAGCTGGCTGAGCAGCCCAGTCCTGGGACTCCTCAGCAACCTCCTCAGTGGCCTCCTCCTCGGCCTCCTCGGCAGTTGGCTCAGCCTCTTCTGGGTCTCTGTAGAAGTACAAATCTGGCATGATGCTCCACTCGTCCTCTCTGTTTGGAAGGGAACCTCTGAGTCTGAGCACCTCTCTGGCAAGCAAGTACCAGATCAAACCGATGGCGTGCTTACCCTTGTTGTTGGTTGGGATGGCAACGTCGACGAACTCGGATGGGGAGTCCAAGTCAGACAAGGCGATGACTGGGATGTTGACGTAGGAAGACTCCTTGATGGCCTGAGCATCTGTTCTTGGGTCGGTGACGATGATCAATCTTGGCTCCTTGAAGGAACGGGTGATGTAGTTGGTGAAGTTACCTGGGGTGAAACGGCCGGCAATGGCGGTGGCACCGGTGTGGGCAGCGAACTTCAACACGGCTCTCTGGCCGAAGGTTCTGGAGGAAACACAGACAACGTCGGCTGGGTTTGGAATGGCAGCAATGACTCTAGCAGCCAAAACAATCTTCTCCCAGGTCTTGCCGATGTTGATCACGTTAACACCATCTGGTCTGGTCTTGTAGACGTATGGCTCGTTGTGGACCTGTGGCTGTTAGTATACTGTGTGGCGATGTTGTAGACGTGAGATCCAGGGAGTGTCTAGAGATATATCCGGGGTCTTTTCTGGCTGTCCGGAGTCTTTGGACTTTGTGGACTGAAGTTGTGGTTGTTTGGACTCTCAAGTTGTGCACTCTCGAAGGATGACGGCTGGAGGCCTTGGAATACGCTGTGTGGAGCGTGCGGACGGTGTAATGGGACTGCTATCTCCTTCCCTGGAAATCACGTTTTGCACTCAGACGGAGACATACCTGAACGTTCTTGGAACCCAAGTGGACGTTGGCGGCCAAGAGCAACTTGGCGTCCTCAGGAGTAAGGTCAAAAGAGGCTGGCAAAGACATGGTGTACTCTGGTTTTGTGAGGCCTTTAGTTGGTGATGCTGCTGTTAAAGCCTGTTGGTGAAGATGAAGACAAATATTTCAGAGTGGGTCGCGAACCTCCAACCTGCAGAGCTCCGTTCCGCGCTTTTCGTGAGACTGCTGAAAAAAAAAATTGTTTGGGCGCTTGCGGCAGCGCATAGAACGACTTCGCGGGGCGCGTGGTGCACGGATGTACTTGACCACAAAATCGGGAGGCGTGCCCTAGTCAAAGTCACGTGATGAAGCCCTATTCTCCCGCGAAAATGATCGAATAGATAAACTACAGCCGATACGCAGCCACAGTGTCCCCTTTGGAGTGGCGCTTTGCTCTTTCTCTTCGAATCGGCCAGTGATTCTGCTAGGAAACGTCCTCTTTTAGCCCTTACTGTTCATAACGGCCTCTTTTCCTCTTTTTTCTCACCCACCACAGTCTTTCTCTGCTTCTCAGTACAGTCCAAGAATCATTTGCCTCCTTTCTGAACGCCAAGGCAAGCCATCACCGCACCTGATCCCTCCGAAGCCGAAGCTCAACAGGCTCTTTGCCGTACTCGGAGTTATCCCGTTGTATCGGTTCATCTGAGATCACCAAAAGAGTTTCCGTGAAAAGAGCCTTGCTGTCCCCACTCGCCACGCCCATATATCATACACACACTTCAAACCATGTCACAGGCAGTCAACTACACGCGACAGAGCTTTTCGTCATACTTCCAGCCACCACGATGGATCGACGTCATATCTGTTGACTACAAACATCTTAGGCTCTTCGTCACGGAGATGTGGGGCCGTTATACCCTGTACGGCTCGCTGATTATGGTGCTGGGGTTACCAGCTTGGGCTTATCTTGTTGATCATTACAATGCCCGTTACACGAAGAGCAGGCCCAGACACAGCACTTCAGCCTTCCATCACTTCATCAACCATGCCTCAACTGCGAAGATTGTGACTGTCTGGGTTTTGTTCAGCGTTGTAGTCAACTACGCTGATACCTACAACGATCTCATGTTCATCACCAAACGGCTCGGAAGAACCTCATGTGCGTGCTTACCAGCGTTGTTATTCTTGACTCTAAGGCCCTCCCCGTTCCCTAAGACGCTCTATTTGTCGCTGTTGCCCATCCACAAGTGGCTCTCCAGAATCGTGGTGGTCGAGGGATTCCTCCATACCGTGCTATATATATGGTCTTTCTATCGCCTGAACACCATGCGCAAAATCTGGAAACCGGCCAATTTCTACGGCGTCATCGGCATGATTGCCTTTGCGTCATTGGGTGTCCTGTCGCTTCCAAAGCTGAGGAGAAAGGCGTTCAATCTCTTCTACATCTCACATTACATTATGACCTGGGTCTCGGTCATTGCACTTCACTTCCACGCTAGGCCGAACATCAATTCATACACAGTCCTCAACGTGTCCATCCTTGTTTATCAGATCCTCTATCGTGTTTGGCTCACGAGGAAATCGAGGATCTCGGTGATTACCATATCACCGTCTCTGGCGTTGATCGAGTTTCCTACTGCCATTCTAAGGAAGAAACCAATTCTGCCAGGTGCTCACATCAGAATGAACAACAAGAATCCATGGCTGAAGAACTTGTTCTACAAAGCTGTTCCACTGGCTCATCCATTCACCATTGCATCTCTTCCAAATGACAAGGCTGTTAAACTTATCGTCAGAAGAGGAAAATTCCCATTGAAGACTAACCGTGAGTATTACATCACTGGCTCATTCGAACCACAACTATCTTTTTTCAGAGAGGCTTCCAAGTTTCGTCGTATATTCGACCCACCATCCCTGCCACTTTTGGGATCCCCGATGAGGTACAACATTGATGCAGAACGAGTCTTTATCGTTGTGGGTGGAAGTGGTATATCTCTTGGTATCCCATTGCTGCGAATCTTGAACTATAACGGTATCGCAGTTCGTCTGATCTGGGTGTCGAAGGATATCATGGATCTGAACTTACTGAACCAGTTTAGAGGTATTCAAGGTATTGAATGCTACATCACGGGAGATGTCCGTGAAGACGAAATGTTCATCGATTATTACGAAGATGATCGTGAGAACCCGCTACAAAAGGTTGATTATGGTGCTACACAGCAAGAAGACGAGATTGATTTCACTACAATTGGAAAATCCTTCCAAGCAGCTCACAAGCATAGTGATTCATCCATTTCAGAAACTGCCGCAATCTCAAACCCAACCTCTTCGATCCCTTATGTGAATCCAATGTCTCGATTCACAACGCCAAAACAGTCTAGGGAGACCCTACGTTCGACTCATTCTCATGCGAGTGAACCATGCTCGTTTGCTGATCCGGGATCCCCAAGACATCTCAGGTGCAAGCCATCAAACATCACCACCGTCAACGCGGAGGATATTGACCCAGAGGCGTTCAAAAGCATCAAGGTCCCAAGAGGTGTCAATATCTTCTATGGCCGTCCAAATCTGGGCTCTGAACACTACAATTGGTGTGTCCAATCACAATGTGTAGGGCCACAGATAACACAAAATGGTGAGACGGTTTGTTGCAGAGAGTCGGAACACCATGGCGAGAATGTTGATAAGAGTAAGATCTGGGTCGTCGCTGCTGGGCCAACTGGTTTGGTTGAGCACACTGAGCGGTGGGCTGTGGATGGAGGGTTCAGATACCATATTGAGAGTTTTGCGGTCTGATACCCGTTATGTTTGGATACACGCTATGTTTTGGAAGGGGTTGTATGTTAGTAGTGATCCATTTTCGGAAATAAGCGGAAATAGCGCCCATCACAATGACGTCATAGTCACGTGCCTTGCAGATCTCTATTGTCTTTGTGGCCACCTGAAACTACGATTGATCTCGTCAAGTGTGATATAATGTAGCGTAAGCTGTGTAGCTGTATATCCAATTCAACTATATATTTCAGCCTCGCCAGCTACGGCCTTTGCTATCCTATACACACTAGCTATACAATTTGCTACCCTCCTATCCCGTATAAATAAACCCAATACTTTGCTCAATATGCTAAACGGGCCATTCTCACGCCGTCACAGAGAAAACCATGAGAGCATTATGGACCGTTTTATACCACTGAACCTGTCTGTTCGCTCTTTCCACTCGCAACTTCCGCTTCCACAAGATTCCCTTGATCCATCGCTCCTCAACTTGAATACAACTACTCCACACGAGGGCTTCCAGCTGCTCACTTCCTCCCATCCAATCCCAGAGACAAAGAGTGAAGTTAGTAAAGCTACAGAATTCCACTTGGATGCTATTCGTGAAGCCCTCAGGTTCTCGTCGGGAGGAGTTTACAGCTTCTCCCATTCAACACCCACTCGCCAGCTGAGACCTCCACGATCAGCTACTTCTTTCTCATCAGCACACACACAGATTAGCAACTCCACCTCACTGATGATGAGCCCTCGTCTTTTCTCTATTGTTGCCCCTGAGGAGCCACAGCTGTCTCCTTCAACGAGGAGAACCTCCATGGACACTATGCCAGATATTGGCACGATGACTCCGCGTCACAAAGCCAAGAGAAGGATCCAGAGCTGCACTGCTGAAAGAGTCCTTGATGCCCCAACGTTACGTAATGACTTCTACTCCAACTTGGTCTCTTGGTCTGTGGCTTCCAACTTGGTGGCCATAGGATTGGCCTCACAAGTGTACATCTGGTCAGAGTGTGAAGGGCCCATCCTCTTGAGTGTTTCTGAGGACGACTACATCACTGCTGTGTCGTTCTCAGACGGTGATTATCTCCTGGTTGGAACTAAAGAAGGGTGTATTTCTGTATTCTCCCAGACTCTTTTGACGTGCATTGGTGAGTACCAGAACTTTGACATCAGAGGGGAGGATTCAGGGATCTGTTGCATCACCTGGGCCCCCGACGACATCACCAAGTTCTTTGCCGGCGACGAGAAAGGAAACGTGTTGTATTTTGAGATCTTCTTAGATAGTAAGCTTTGTCTAGTGAACAGGTTTGAGTGTGTCAAGCAGCAGGTGTGTGGTATTGCAGTTTCCCACGACAGCAACCAGATTGCAGTTGGAGGAAACGATAACGTCTGTGTGGTCTGGAATGTGACAGATAAACGGCATCCGGTGGAGATGTCAACGTTACTACACACTGCTGCTGTCAAGGCTGTTGCTTATTGTCCATGGTCTAAGTCGCTTTTGGCTACTGGAGGTGGCTCCAAAGATCGAGCAATCAGGTTCTGGCACTCAACGACTGGTACGTTGTTGGACAAGATACACACTACAGGCCAAGTGACGCAGTTGATTTGGTCCAAGAAGCAGAAAGAGATTGTGGCGACCTTTGGATTTGGAGATCCTACACATCCCGTGATGATTGCCGTATACTCTTATCCAAGGATGAAGAAGCTCATCGAGGTTGAGTGCCCCCCTCATACTCGTATTCTCTCGGCTGCTTTGTCTCCAGACTCAAGCACAATCTGTGTTGGCACCAATGACGAGACGGTTAGATTCTATCGACTCTGGAATCCGTACGAATCTACTATTAAAGATTCACAGGAGGATGGGCTTTTCAAAAGCGAGTTGATCGAGCTTCTTGAAGGTATAAACAGGGACGGAGGCACGATAAGATGACGTATCGACTCCAATTATCATAGGAATGTCTCCACACACCACGTAGAAACTCCCGGGTGCCACTGATGGGCCGGTAGATTGATTGTGAACGACGAGGTTTGGTCCGTAGTCTGGGATTTATCAGGTTTAATTTAAGCGAAGCTACAACACCAACATCCGTATGAACGTCTGCGTAATATTCGTGCTATGAGTAAAACTAAACAAAAAAAGTACAAATGTCGAAGAAAGCTTGGTATAAACATGGGCAATACAACGTCGCTGATCAGATGCTCACCTCCTTGAAATCATTGGCAACCTCATCGGTGATGTCCTGGGACTTGTCAGCAGCAGTTGCAGTAGCCTCAGGCTTTTCATCAGCCTCATCAATGAGAGAAACCTCATTATCCTCCGGTTCATTCTCCTTGTTTTTCGTTGTGATATCCTGAGAGATCACTCTCTCTTCCTTAGCAGGGACAGCTGTTTCTGGTTTCTTCTCTTCCTGCTTGGATGGTTTCTGTTGCGGTCTCTGGTGGGACGGTTGCTGCTGCTGAGGTCTCTTTGGGAGATACTCTTTGTACTTTTCAAACACTCTCTGAGTGAGGATTCTCAAGTACGGCATCTGTCTGTGGGTTCTCTTGTCGTAGAACAGAAGTTCACCCTCACCGGCAAACATATCCTCCTCTCTGCCACCGTCGTCGAGGGTGTAGTTACCCTCCTCCAGGTCCTTCACAAACATCAAGAGGAAATCGCCCCAGCTTGGAGCGAGGAGGAACTTGGTGTCGAAGTCTCTGCCGAAGATAATTACCTGACCGTACTTACCCTTTGGGCCTGGAGCCAAGTCGACACCGATGTGGTTACCGGCGTGGTCTGTGAGGAGAGGGATCCAGTTGTCGTTGGCATAGACCGGTTGGATGTATCCTGGTGGGAACGACTGCTGTCTTGGAATGTGAGACTTGAACTTCTTGGAGTGCGATGTGGAGATCTTCCTCTCAAGGTCTGGGTCAACGGTAGAGTCGTTGGAGGCCACCTTGTTGAAGCCCGGCTTGGTCTCGACGAGAGAAGCCGTGGACTTGTTGATCTCAGAGGAAGACCCAGCAGGCGACACCAGCTTGTTCTTATACGCCTCGTTGCGCTTGACCTCCTCGTCCAATTGCATCTTCTCGGCCACGACCCTCCACGTCTTAGTCATGTCGACAACGTCAGAGAGGTTCATGAGAGGCATTCCAAAGATCAACCCTCCACTCCCGGTGAGCGAGTCCAGGTCCTCCTGGCCGTCATGGATCCTAAAGGAGGCTCTGACTGGGGCTGGGAGCTCAACAGCCAAGTCTCTCTCGGCATTGGTGATGTCCGCCCTGGTGCAAGGGTCTGAGAGCGTCGCATTCAAGTCTGGATGGTTCTCAGAGGTCCACGTCTCAATGTGTCTCCAGGCAAGAATCGTCTCGCTGACGCCTTCTGTGGAGTGAACCGCCCCTGAGCCAGGCTGGTCCTCATCGTCTGTAAAGGCTGAAGCATCGTTGAGCTGGATCCCGTCGGCTCTGGCCTGGGAGGCCTCGCCGGCCGTTCTGATGTGGTGGTTGTGAGCATCGTAGTCAGCATAACGGTCCTCTGTCGAGAACGCGTAAAAGATCTGGTTGAGTTTCTCTTTGAAACCCATTTTGCACACGGAGCTGATTGGTCGGTCTGGGGTGTGTCACGGAGGGAACAGACGGAGATATCAGCCGAAATTGGGAGCAAAATAGGCGAGATTTGGGGTGAGGAGGGTGATATGTTCTCAGTTTCAGCTTTGTGACGCGACCGCTTACACAGAGATGGCCACCAATTTTCGCGAAGTAGGCCGGGCCGGCGCAGTACATAGGATTACGTAACACGATATAATACAGCCTTTACAATGTCTAGTTCATGAAATATCGGTTGAGCTGATTATATAATCGGACGGGAGACTCTACATGAGCTGCGAGGGTCTACATATCGTGAAAGAGTGAACTAAATAACGCGTACGAACCTGAACATTGAAGTGGGACTCGATATAGCCGCGAAACGTAAACACGAAAACATATACCTTTGGTACCGGCGGTAGTTTGGTACTTTGAGAGTGTTTTGTATATATTTCTATAATGATAACTCAAAGTGTTTTGTGTGTAGTCTTTATTACATTATCTGTTATCCAGAAGCGGGAAAAAAGCATGGCTCTTCGCCCGGCTCAGTTGCTTTCTGAGCAGCAACCTACGGCCCGACCCCACATATCGGCGCATACACGTGACCAAAATTATATGAGCCGTTAAAGTGTAATGCAATGCGTTCCATTGAATATCCACATTACAAAAGAGTAACATAATCATGAGTTTATTGTGCTTCAAGTAAAGAGCACTGAGGTTTATTGAGTGCCCCTACCGATTTAATTAGATTACCCGATCGGGAAATAGGTAAACAAACCAAACCTGCAAGGCCAAAAAGACTTAACAAACTATCATAAAGAGCCTTCCACACACCTCAAAGCAGTAAACAACACCACAAAAAGCTACAAACATGTCAGAATTCCAACCCCTCCACAGACAGCCGGCCCAGGGTCTCCAGAAGAAGATGTTCCAGCGGAACTTCGGCGGTGCGCCAGGCTCTTTGGGTGCTATGGGTAACATTGCCTCTCCAACGGACAACATGCTTTCCCCTTGCTCACAGAAGCTGAACGCCCACAAGAACAGGTTCTTTGCCAAGTAAGTGTTCTGTTTGCTCTATTAGTTGTTTACCGTTTCAACTACTAACTTTTCTGCAGCACCAAGGCCACAAAGCTCAATTTCCAGGACCTGGACGATAAGTGAGTGCCTTATACACACACCGTTTTCATTATACCCATTCATACGTGCTTGTCTACCCGTTCATAAACATGTTTGTATACACATGTTCACCTATACATGCTCATCTTTATGCGTTCATCTGTACGTGTTCATCTTCGTTTTCATCTATACATGTTATACCTTATGTTTTCTTACCGTCTTCTCCCATCTATACGTTGTCTTCATGTTGATCCATCCATGAATTATTACACAACACGTAGAACTACTAATACAATCGTTCATGACATCGGAATAGCTATGTGCAGGTTATTTTTTCATATGTTTGTGGATATACAGAATCACTTCTTGTGACGGGCATCAGACACCGTGTTCAGCAGCAAGGCCTCGTTATCCAGGATGATTCTGTTTGGCGAGTTAGACAATATCTGCGCAATCTCTCTAGCAGTATCCAATCTCTTCAACTCAACGTAGTCCTTGGACTTCTTAATAGCTTCACCAATCAGCTCAGCGGACTTGGCCTCACCCTGTGCCTTGACAATCGTACCTTGTTTCTCTTGTCTAGCCTTATCAACGATGAAAGCTGCTCTCTGGGCCTCCTGTTGAGCAATCTGCTTGGCTTCAACGGCGTTCGTGAACTCTGGAGAGAAGGTCATGAATGTGATGGAAACATCGTCAAGCAGAATGTTGAACTTAGACGCTCTTCTAACCAGGTTCTCCCTGATAAGTCTCGACACTCTTTCTCTTTGTGTGATCAGCTGGGAAGCATTGAACTGCGCAACAACGGACTTCAGCACTTCGTTGACGATGGATGGCAACACACGTTCATCGTAATCAACGCCCAAAGTTCTGTAGATGTTTGGCAAGGCACCTACCTCCGGTCTGGAAAGCACACGGCACGTGATGTTAACCATCTGCAAGTCCTTTGTGCCTGTCAATGACGCCACGTTTCTTGGTTTGGCTCTGACGTCGTAGATGATTGGTGTCTGCAACCATGGAATGGCGAAATGTGTACCTTCGGCGTAGATCTGGCTCTGAACACCGCCAATACGGGAGTACATGATGGCTCTGTGACCACCATCAACGTTGAACAACGACGAGTTGAGCAACATGGCGGCACCTCCAAGCACCAGTAGACCTCCTACACCGGTGAACAAGCCGGCTGGACCCTTAGGACCACCAGAGCCTCCAGTGTACTGTACCTTGCGCGCCCTGTTCTGGATATCACGCGCATACTTCTGCCAATCCCTGTTCAAGTTGTTCATCTTGTCGTTGCCTCGTTGTAAGTATGGCCTCTTTGTCTTGTAGTCCGGTGGCGTCCTCTAATTGGAAGCAGGAGTGGAGTTCACGATCGCGAGAAGTTTCGCGAAAACACAGAATTCCGGGGTTTGGCACGTGATCTTAACCGGATATCGAACAATAGCCCAGGGACCCCATCTTTCATGTCTCGTGTTGCCACTCAACAACGCATTGGCAATTTCTGGACAAACAAAGAATATGAGTGAAAGCCAAGGATTCCCACTACACGATGCTGCCAGAGATGGCCAGGTACTCACAGTGAAGGGTCTCATCTCGGAGAACCCTTCGTTGGTGCTACAGAGAGATCTTGATGGGCGCATCCCACTCCATTGGGCCGTGTCTTACTCCCAATTGGAGCCGGTTTCGATGCTTTTGAACCCGAATAAGTTCACCAAGGAAGACTCCAAGAGGATATCCTTTGATATTGACGACTTTACAGACGATTCGGGCTGGACTGCGCTCCATATTGCTGCTTCTGTTGGGAACATGGAGATAATCAGCTTACTGCTGTCTCACGACCCGCAACCAGACGTCAACCTTACCACAAACTCAGGCCTGACACCAGTGCATCTTGCTACTGCTAAGAAACATCTTGATGTAATCGAGACCCTTGTGGGAAAAGGAGCATCGCTGAGGCTTAAGGACAAGAAAGGCCAGCAGCCGCTACACCGTGCAGTGTCTGTTGGTTCTGTTGGCATTGTCAAGTATCTGATTGAGCAGAAAGTACCGTTGAATGTCAAGGACAACAGTGGATGGACACCCTTGCACCATGCGCTTGCGGAAGGGTTCGGAGACATTGGGGTTTTACTGGTCAGAAATGGTGCTGATGCAAATGTTGAAGATTCTGAGGGTAATGTCCCCTTAAAAGTTGCCGTTGACGAGAAAGTTGCGAAGTATTTCAAAAGCGAGTGTGATATGCTCTGATACATGTGTCTACTTTACGTGTATATACAGAGAATTGACGTGTTTTCCTCTCATCACCAGATGATCCGTTGCGGTAGTGGCTCATCGGCCCAGTTGAAGGTATAGAACAGGTAGATGGCCAATGTGCCAACATTAATCATCATAAACCAAGCAAACTCACACGCCAGTCTTCTGAGTGTGATTCCCTGAATTGGTTCACCAGGAACAAACGTCTCATAAGAGACACTGACCAGCACACGGTAGAAGATGTAGGGGATGATGTAGTATCTTGGCTCAAACAACGGCGATGGGACAATTGTGGCAACCAAACAGAACAGATATGCCAGTATTGAGATTCCCGTTGGCTTTAGAGGCAGTTCTGACACTTTCTTGAAGGGCAATTCTCTCGTGGAAGAGAAGTAGAAGGCGTTCTCATTTAGCATCGACAAGATGGTGTAGACGGAGAAATGGTACACCGGGGCCATAAGGTACTTGGTGTACCATCTCAGGTTGATGATCTTTCGCCAGATATAGAAAGTGTAGTGTCTGTTGTCAGCCAGGAGGAACGGGTGCACAACGGTGAAGAAACGGATGAAGAACATCACGATCAACAGCTCAAAGAACACAAAGAAAGGCCCGTACTTGTAACGACGGAGATAGAACATGACGTAATCAAAGGACCACCAAGCTGGCCACGAGAGGAATGACAGGAACGTGAAACAGTAGAAAATCTGAGCAAAGTGCAATCCGGCGACATGGTTCTCCTTGTCCCCCAACGTGATGCCTCTGTTGTACACCAGGAAGGCCGTAAAGGCCACAAAATTGAAGACATATGGCAGCACAAAGTCCCAAAAGTCCTCCACAGCCTGGATCACGAACTTGATGCAGTTGTTCAGGAAGTAGTCCGTAAAGTTCTTCTGGATCATTGCACGACGCTCAATTACTAGCACAACAACCAGAAGCTGCCATACGATGTTCGTCTGTCTCATCCAAACGCTGATGAAGCCCAGCAACGCAGAAATCCTGACAGACCTCTTATCACCAAACGGTAAAGCCACACCAACACTCAGCGAAGCTGTGATGAAGACCGTGGACCAAACATCCGTGTAGAACAGTGTATAATACGTTGAGAGGATCGGACACAACACAATCGTCGCCGGCCACCAGCCAATGGGATTGAGCGTGAAGAGTGGCTGTAGTGCCAACGGTAGAGCAATTGTTCCGCCAATGGCGTTCAGCACCCTCAAAGAGCTCAGACCAGCTGGATTAACGGGGAGATGTAGTAGCTGGAGTGTCTTGCTCCAGAGATAGCCAACGATATATGTTCCTGGGGGAGTCGTAATCTTGTGGTCCCAGGTCAAAAAGTCTCCCTTGAGATATTGCTGCACCATTGGAACGTGGAACTTCTCATCAATGAATACCGCTGTGACATAGTACCGTGTTTCTGCCCAGGCCAGGAAGACAAAGAGAACGACCAGTGCAGGCAATAGCACAAACCAGTTAGCTATGAGAGACGCGGTGATCTCTCCCTCGAGGTCACGTGTATTTGAGATGTCGGGGATCTCCGAGTGCTGTTCCTTCTCGTCTGACATGTGGAAAGTGTGAATGGAGTGGTTTGGTTGTGATAGTCAAACCCCCACAATAAAGTCAGAGAGTTATGAGCGAGATGGGAAATTTCAATGGAGAGCCCTGGAGACGGTTATGGGGCCCCGACCTGTGGTAAGGGCACCATTAATTGGATTACATAATCCGGAGATTGGTAAGGGCACCACCATAAGGTTACAGAGCCCTGGAAAATGGTACGGGCACCACAAACTCCGAAACACCAAGCCCATTGCTTAGGGATTAATGACACCAGTTGAGAATATTGAGCACACGCGACAAACTCACAGAGGACAATGAACCAGGTTTTCTGGCCGGTAGATCTGCTCCGGATTGATCTTTTGAAGAGTTGTAATGCCGTTGTTATCGGGCTACGCCTGGAAAGTGGTGTCGTCGTTGTTGTGAACGCTGTTCCTTATACGCAGCAGCACGATCTTGTTGATTGTGGACTTGTTGAGAAAACCCGTGAATCTATAAGGCTGATGGACTCAGGCTCCCAGGCCACAATAGTGGGGTACTTTGGGACGTATCCAAGTTTCTTCAATCTTGATAATCTTGTACATTTCGAGGCTAGAGACAAGACACTCTTTGCAGAGGGTACGACAATCGTGCTCTTTGATCCTCCTCCACCGAACTCTATGACGTTCTACACGATGTCGCCGATATCGATCTCATTGGCTCCCTCACAGCAAAAATGTAAGGAGGAGAACGCAGTTAAGCTCATCAAACAGCACGGATCCGTACGGCCTCTCTCACCAATGGAGGAACATCTTGCATCGTCGATAGACACTCTCAATCTCTGCTGGCCAGAGCGAGAGAGGCTTCTGCGTTCAATTCCCAATATGCCACGGTTCTGGAAAGCTCCCTCGCTCATGTCGTCAATTTCTCAGGCGTCCAACAATCTGTGGTCGTCTTTCATGGAGCTTTATCTCCCCTTTGTCCTGAAACCGATCACCTCCGTAGTGATCTACGTCACTATTGCTATTCGTCACATATGCCTCTATCTCACCACCATCCTCAACACCAAACTGTCCGAGGAAATGCCGAGTCTCATCGACCTCTCTGCGACAGCTCAGCAGATCGATTTGCGACTCCAACAGTTTTGCTACTTCCCCATCCAGTACATTCGCACTACTCGTTTGGCGGGCTTATCACACGATGGAACCATGCTTCTCCCGAAGGAACAGTATCCGGAGTACATCAGGTTCTACAACACTCTCTGGCTGATTATCAACGACTTCATAATTGGATTGATGGTTGGTACGCTCCTCATCGAGAACCAAGACGCCATTGCGCACTTTATAGATGAGATCATCGTTGAGAAAGTGCTGTACTCCGAGTTGAACCATATCTCTCTATGGCTAATGAACTCTCCGGGTGGTATCAAGCTGAACACCGAGCTGTCAATTTTCCTCAGTGACCTGTTCCTTTGGATCCTCGAGTTCTGGAGATTATCGTTGATTGAGCCTATTTCACCGTACTACGGCACGATAGTCAAGGCTATCGGCTGGAGCTCTATCTTTGGTGCCACTTTCTCCATCGCTTTACTTTCTGACTTCCTGTCTGTGATAACTTTCCACATCTACTGCTTCTATATCGCCTCTGCAAGCATCTACCGGTGGCAACTGGACATCCTGTACAGCCTGTTCCAGCTGTTCTGCGGAAAGAAACGGAACATACTGAGAAACAGAGTCGACTCTAACGATTACGATCTGGATCAACTGCTAATGGGAACTCTGCTCTTCACCGTCAACGTGTTCCTACTGCCAACCGTCCTTGCATTTTACGTGATGTTCTCCATCACTGAGCTCATCATCCTGATGGTAAACGGGACTTTTGAGATCCTCATGACGCTGCTGAACCACTTCCCCTTGTTCATCATCCTGCTGAGAGTCAAGAACTTCAAGAGATTACCCGGTGGCGTGAGATTTTCCCTTCACAAGGGGCTGGTGAGGCTCCACATCAAACCACTGACGCTCTCCGACATGTTTGCACCCTTTACAAACGTTCTACAAAGGTTCAAGGCCTCCTTCATCAGCGCTCCAACAGCCAAGGGCATACTAACAGGCCACACTGTGAAGGTCCAGCGAAACAAGCTGTACAAGCTGCTGTACTCAGCTCTGCCACCAACACGGATGTCCACCAATGACCTGCTAGCGGAGATCCGCAGAACGTTGTGACGTGAACATAAAACATTATGTAAACAACGTATCATCTCCAATGTGCCATACTTAAGAGCCAATGTGGTAGACGCGAAGAGCGAAAAAACGCGAACAAAACCAGGCGCCTTCCATCAACACCGTTGAAAAGGACAGATCGCACGCTCAGAGCTCCTTGTCGTCGGCTGTTGACTGTGAAAAGGGTTCCCGTATAAATCTAAGAGACATCCTCCATACTAAGCTTCTTCTACTAGAAAATCGCACCTTCTGTACGCCCTGTGCCCCGAATTCCCGCCTCACTTTACCCCACTCACACACAGCAAGAGGATGAGTTCCGTCAACGGGGAGTCTGTGCTGAAGAACAGAAGTTCAGCTGCTCTTTCTGAGCTGCAGAGTGGCATTGAGCCAGATGTCAAGCAGACAGCAGCAAAGACCAAGCCACGTGGAAATATTAGGGACGACCAGTCTGTCAGGGGCCGCATCACCTTCTACATCTACCACACCGTTCTCATTGTCGTCTACGCGCTGTACTCTGTGTTCCGTCTCTTCCAGTACGCCAATAACAAAGCCAGGGTTAAGTTTTTGAACTTGGCTTACAACCCTTCGAAGACCCCACAAATCATAAGAGACGACGTCAACAAGCTATCCAAGCTACCTAAGAGGGTCTCCGTGATTCTGAATCTGAAGTCCGAAGAAGAGGAAGGCGGTGGTTACTACGGACTGCTCAACGATGCTGCCGAGGTTGTCACATGGACAGTTGCTGCTGGCATCAACACGTTGTCTATTTACCAATATGATGCTACTTTGAAGTCGAGTGTCGAGGACCTACGTGTTGCAATCTATAAGAAGTTGAGCGATTACTTTGGACCAAACTCGGCACCTTCCTTCGTTATCAAGCTTCCACACTCGAATGAGGAGTACTACGGGCTGAATAACGATAATGACATTGAATACAAGACAAAGGAGATTGGCATCGAGGTGTCACTGTTGTCGTCCATAGATGGCAAACCGACCATTGTTGAGCTCACGAAAACAATGGCAGAACTGGCTACAAAGAAGGAGATCTCTTCCAAGGACGTCACTGTTGGATTGATCGATAGAGAGCTCACAGAATTGATTGGACAAGAACCGGATTTGGTCATTCTGTTTACGCCAACGCTGGATCTCCAGGGCTATCCACCTTGGCATATTAGATTGTCAGAGTTTTATTGGGAACCTGACAACGATGACGTTACCTATGCGATCTTCCTGAGAGCGTTGCAGAAGTACTCGACTTGTAAGATTAACGTTGGTAAGTAAGGTCTTACCTATTTGCTATCTCCTCATAATGAGCATTCAGGATTATCCATTTGCTATCACTTTGCATTATCCATAACATGAAGAAGCCATCATCACATAATAGCTATATATCGAGACTAATCCATTGCATCTTTTATACAATGTAGAGTCTTTTAAGGTAGAACGTTTATGTTTAGTTTATGGAGATATAGTTCGGTATCAGTCTTATGTTCAATATATAGTCTTTAGAAGTTCGATATGTACAGTCTAGTGTGACATCACTATCGATGTATTGGATATCACAGCTCACGCATAGTGAGTCATCAATATCAAATTCCATATATAACATTTTGCATACAGAATTACCAATATCCAATATTGTATATTCAACCTCAAATATTGGATAACGATAATAATGTACAATATGTACATAGTCACGTGACTACCAATAACACAAACAAACAACGGGGGTTACCCGCTCTTTATTTATTTCATTTCTTTTCCCGGGGGCGCGGGTTTCTCGAAAAGCGCCACGTCCACCCCTTCCAAAAGTGCAAAAATTCCAAGTTTCGCCCCACTGAACAACCATTTAACAACGATAAAACCAAGTACAAACAACACATTAACGGTAAGTTTCAATCGTTTTTACAAGGCATTCGGCCCCATCCACACAAAACATACATTTTATCCCACCAAAACGCGCTTGTTGTGAGTTTTTGCGCAACTGTGTTGCAAAGTTGTTATGGTTAACCCCCTATCGTCGATCCACCGCATAATATCAACATCGAGCTGATTTAAGACGAAGGACGCGTGAGATTCACCATGCTGTCATGTCAATTCGATGCAACTCCTTGTTATTACGATGATTCCATTGAGTTATCGGTTGATTTGACATTGTTTGCTCGCTCGGAACGCTTATCTGTCATGTTTTGTTGTCATGATCACATAAACAAGCTCTGATTTCGTGATCTCGGGGCACACGCAAACACCAAGCTTCCAATTCTGGCTAATCCTTGGGGTATATGAACTCATGGCAAGCCAATATTGGTGATCAGCCTTTATCCCCGAGCATTGGGTCTGATATCTATGTTGACGCGTCTTATCGGGTTCATTCCGGCTCACCAAATCGGGACTCGATATTGGACAACACCTGTTATACCCGTACAACTACACCATATTGTGTGGATCGTGTCTTGCCTTGACTGTCTCTGCTCAGATTACTAACAGAAAACAGATGGGTTTGTCTATCTCCAAGTTGTTGCAGGGCCTTTTCGGTCGTAAGGAAATGAGAATCTTGATGGTTGGTCTTGATGCCGCTGGTAAGACCACCATCTTGTACAAGTTGAAACTCGGTGAGATCGTCACCACTATCCCAACCATTGGTTTCAACGTTGAAACCGTTGAGTACAAGAACATCTCCTTCACCGTCTGGGATGTCGGTGGACAGGACAAGATCCGTCCATTGTGGAGACACTACTTCCAAAACACCCAGGGTATCATCTTCGTCGTTGACTCCAACGATAGAGACCGTATTGCTGAGGCTCGTGACGAGTTGCAGAGAATGCTCAACGAGGATGAATTGCGTGATGCTCTTTTGCTCGTCTTTGCCAACAAGCAAGATTTGCCAAATGCTATGAACGCTGCCGAGATCACAGAAAAATTGGGTTTGCACTCTATCAGACAGAGACCATGGTACATCCAGTCCGCTTGTGCCACTTCCGGTGACGGTTTGTACGAGGGTTTGGAGTGGTTGAGTACAAACTTGAAGAACTCTGCTTGAAAACAAAAAAGTATGTCTCTCTTCTTTCGCCTCTTGACTGCCCCTCCCTTAATGATATAAGTAACTGAATAAAGATTTGTTTTGAAAGCAATAACAGGTTGAGAATAGAGGTTTTGAGTGTGAATGAGAGGTGTGTGTGTGTGTGTGTGTGTGTGTGCTAAAGGTGTTGATTGCCTCTGGTATGCAAAGGGAGCACCAGCTTCTATAACCGTCTACATACTTTTTTTTCTATAAGACACTAAAGTGGATCATGTGATATATAAACCGATCGTGTAGTTCAAGTGAACAAAATATAGGCTTCAACAAGGCACAACCCCACCTTATCATCAGCTATCCTTGTTATGCACAGCCCGCTTATCGGTGCCTGAACGTTTATGTCAAAAAGCTGGCCCCGGAGGCGAGTTTCTCATACGCAGCCCTATATAGAAACACGTGACTGGATGTAAGCCCTACCACCCGGACACCAGAATGTGCTCGCGTCCTTTTTTCATTTTTCGCCGTTTGTGGCCCCAACCGCTATTCGCGGGTAGTTAACCGCCCGAACGCTTCGCACAGGCGTGACTTTGTTTCCGCGAAAATTCCCCCAAGTGGGCGCTCGCTCGAGGGAGAAGAGCGGTGAAAAACTTGGTACACCAAAAAAGTTGAGGCAGAGTTATACACACTGTTAAGCAACAGATTTTGTTCACATTCCAACACAACAAAATGGTATGTTTCCAATGAGGAATCATCAGCAGAGTAAACGGGAGATTCAAGAGCAGCACATCGTTACACATATCGTCCGGGCTCCTTCGGGGAGTTCCACCAGAAATGATTGAAGTCCCATTGAAGAGAATCAACACGGAGCTTTCGAAGAGCGGTAACACAGAACCGCCTCTCACAATACAACTATTCACCAGAAGACAATACATACTCCACACACTACCCGAGGCCAAACTCAGCCCAGCTTGGAGTCCACACTGGACTTACCGCCATGTTATGAGGTGGTGAACGCCAACCACCACCGATACTTTTGAAGAAGAATCCCTATACAACTCATATCTCCCATGAAATGCTGACTCACACCCACGAACTATATACTAACAAGAGAACAGGCCGGTTTGAAAGCTTTTGAATTGCGCACCAAGTCTAAGCAGGCTTTGGAGGAGGAGCTTCTCTCTTTGAAGCAGGAGCTCGCCTCTTTGAAGGTCCAGAAGTTGCAGAAGTCTTCTCTCCCAAAGATCACCACTGTCAGAAAGAACATTGCCCGTGTCTTGACCGTCATCAACCTCAACCAGAGAGAGTCCGTCAGAGCTTTCTACGCCGGTAAGAAGTACCAGCCAAAGGACTTGAGAGCCAAGAAGACCAGAGCTTTGAGAAGAAAGCTCACCAAGTTCGAGGCCGCTCAGATCACCGAGAAGCAGAGAAAGAGACAGATTGCTTTCCCACAGAGAAAGTACGCTATCAAGGCTTAACTTTTCTAATTTCTTGTTGTTAATATAAGGTACGATAGGGTTATTGATTTGAGCTTTGCGGGAGCAACCGTGTTGTAGATGTATCCTTATAGATTAGACAAATGTGTTTATATATGCACTTCTGGTGTGGCAGACATGCTTTAGATGTGCTGATTTCATTTCCTTATAGCAGTGTATATTTCAATGCTGTATGCACTTCTTGTTTTGATTCATATAGCAGGTTAGACATCCGTCATGTCAACATCGTGTTTGGCCTTGCTTCTAGCCTTGAAGTCCTGGATCTCCTTCTTCAGCTGCTCATTAGGGACGACGTCTTCAAGTTTCAACGGCATTCTGTTGAATGGATCAGTGGAATCACTGAGAAGATGTGCTCTGATTGTAGATCTGTCGATGTTGACTTTTGATGAGGGCAATGTCACTGGGTCTTCCATCAGTGTGAACATCAATGGGTCCAAGTACTCATCTGGAACCTCACCGAGTTCTAATTCCTCCTCTTCATCAGCAATTCTAGCAGTCTCAGCAGCATCAGCAAACTTGACAAGTTTGTTGATGAACTCGTTGTTCTCTAGTCCCCATCTTCTCAGAATCTCTTCAGCTCTCGTGAACAAGCGTCTCTTGAAAGATCTTGAATCCTGTGCAACGGCCTTGATGAACACCTCTTCACTGGACAAGTTAACATAAACCTTGGAGATGCTAACAAGTAACTCTCTTGGCTTGAACTCGTACTTCTCGGGGTCACGGACTTTCAGCTCCGAGCACTTAGGACCAACCAGAGCATCCAAGTTATAGTCAAGCATGCTGGCTAATCTTCCCACAATCTCCGGCTTGATGAAGGCCTTTGGAACCTCCTTAGTGAACAGACCGAACAACATCACACTCTTATTGGCTAATCCGACGTTGGATCTAGCCTGTCGTTCACTGTCTTGGAACCGTCCTTCTAACTCTTCGTTAGTACCATCCATATTCGAAACACCATTTGCTCTGTTTTCCAGCTCCAATTGGATATTGTGAACCTCAGACAAGTGTCTCAATGATTCATCCAACAAGAATGTCAAGTCATTCAACATTCTAGCCACAAATCTGATGAAGAATTCCTCATTATCCTCACTTAATTTGATCAATTGAGTCTTGTACAGAGGATTCTTCCAGATCTCCTGTAGTATCACAGAGATGTGATATCTTGAGTTGAACTTATCATAAAACTGTGAAGAAGAACCGGTCTTCTCAACAACCACATAGAAATCTAACAAGGAGTACAACAAGTTGTCGATAACGAGCTCATTACTCTCAAATATCTCCATCATGAAGCCGGGATGGCCATCCATGAATGGGTGAGCACCCATGGACAGGGACTCAATGATACGACTCTTCAAATGTGGGTTTCCAATCAACTCTGGACATCTCAAGAGCGTGACAGCAAGCTCAACAAACGATGATAAACGACGGTTACCAACCAACGGGTTAGCAATGTACTTGGAAATGTAGGAGACATAGTTCAGCAATCCCTCAACAATGAATTCTGGGAAATATTTAAATGGTGCTGGTGCTTGCTGACGGAAATACTCCGTGTTATCAACGTTCTCAACACCAATAACATCTGGAATGAGAGGTAGCTTCAATTGGCTCTTTGGATATTGATGTTTTGGATCGATAACACGGAGCAAGAATGAGCAGGAACCCGCAATGAAGTCAAAGACCTCAAGATTGACGTCTCTGTTGGAAAACAGAGCACTTAATGAGTCTTGTTGGGACTGGAGACTCAATAAAAGTTTTTCCACCCTTGGCAATTGCATAGCACCAAGTCTCATCATTGGATTTGTGGAGTTCTTAGCCCTTTGTAACTGTTCAATCTGTTGTTTGATCTGCTTAATATGACGCTTGATCTTCGTCTCTGAAAGGATTGTACCACCTAACCCGTAATGAAGATAGGCCATTGTCAAGTAGAAACAGTCAGAAATGAAGTTTGGGCTTGACTCCGAAGAGTTTTCAGCAAAGTAGGCATTGGCCTCTGAAGACGTCGAGTTCACAAGTGTTTCGTCCTTGATATCAAGCAAATGAGGCTTCTGGAAGTAGTTGATGTCGATACGGTCAATCTTGGACAGGGATGAGTCTGTGAACGGCAGAGACAGCCTGATTAGGACTAGCGAGATGTTCGTGATGAATGAGTTTGAAGCCAGTTTCTTGGGATCAGAGTGGTCACCACGTCTCAGATGGTTCTTATCGATGATCGTAGCAAAGTACTGTAAGAGGTCTCTTCTGGATTGCTCCGAGCCTCTGATGATCTTATCTGTGATGAAAAAGAGACGGTCCAGTAGCACTTTGTGTTCAGCCTGTAGTGACTCGCTGGCTTGTTTGATGTGTAGTTTGGATCTGTCCGTGAAGATGCTCGAAGAGACAGTCTCTTGTAACGGGGAGAGCTTAAAGATTGGGCCCAGGATGGTTGAGGTCTCGAACTCGTTCGGTTTCACCGTAGAATCAGCCATAAACCCATCAATTTGGGTGAACACCGAAGCCACTGATTTGTCGCTCAAGAGCAATTGGAAAACGTTCAGGATTAATGGATACTGTGGATTGTTCAGGTCGATATTGGACAGTTTCGAGAGATTTGGTACGAAGATGTTCAGGAAGTCGATCAAGGTATCCTCCTCCTTGGCCCTGTTAATGATCTGTACCAGGAAATCACCATAACTGGATTCGTTACTGACAATGTCTCTCATGAAAACCGTGATGTCACCGTTGAACATATCTGGGATCTGGAAAGTCACCAGGCCGTAGCTCGATGTCAGTCTGTCAACCTCGTCAAGGATCTTTAATTTCTCATCTTTTAAGGGGTCCTTGGACTTCAGCACTCTCTTAGATTGTTGAGTCTTTGTCCACGACTCTTTCAGGTACCGGAAAGGGTTCTCGTGGCCGATTTCGAGTCTCTCGATGATGGAACGGTCAATGTTGCCGATATTAAGCAACGGGTCTTGATCTTCTTGTACCAGTTCGCCAAAAAGACCCTCCAGGAGTACTCCCTCAGCATTGGGATCCAGGGTGACACCAAGAATGTATGAGAGCTCTCTGTTTGCCCACGCGGAAAGGGACGGGGTCTGGGCCTTCTCATTGGCCACCGTTGTTGGTGCGATTGGCTTTGAAGGCTTACCGGGAGAGTTTGTCTGTGACCGTGGTTGTGACTGTGGCTGTGACTGCGGCTGTGGTTGGGCCCTCATCGAAGCCTCGAGCTTTGCAAGTCTCTTGGCTCTTATCTCATCAATCGATTCGGACATTGCTTATGCTTATGGAGATATAAGGCCGGTCCGTTGTACTTCTCTAGCGGGATAACGAGGATGAGTTGGATCTGAGTTGCTTAGGGCGTTCGTTGGTAGTGGAGGAAGAGACGAATTGATGTATTCTTGCTATATCTCTCTGTGAATTGGACACCCTGTGCCCCTTCTATGCTATAACTGGAGCTAAAGACTTCCACCTCCAAACAGAAGCGGAGGGGGTCAGTTTCGCGAATATATCCAAATCAGGCAATTACTGTTTCCGCCATTTTCCTATTTATGTTCCCTGTTTTGAAAAAAAACAAAACGACAACGCAAACAACAACGCACAGAACAACCTTACGAACCTGTACGATTACCAAGAAACGTATCTGATAACAATCCCTGAGAACAGCACCTGTTGATACCGAGAGACACAATAGAGATATGCAAAAATGGTATGGTGTATAGCATATGAATCGAATCGTACAGAACTAACAGATGTAATCATAAAGACCACAAGGCAAGACAAAGACATCCCAAGACCCATAATATCAATGGCACTTCGAACCGCATTGTTCTCACCAAAAGATCGTCCATTCATCCTGGGCCTTGAACAAGACCTGTGCAATTTCATCCAATCGCACACCGATTCGTATCTGTTGAGACCAATGAACTCGTACTATAGACTTTTGACTCATCAAACTGCTGAATATTATCAATTGGGCCATTCTTTGAATAAAGAGGGCAATTCCATTGTCGTGTTCAAAAACTTTGGTAACGATATTGTCTTACCATTACCACTATCAGCTATCCCATTTGATCCACTTTTATTACCGAATCCGTATCCAAACATCACAATTCCAGTGGCTATGCCATATGGTTATGTTCCATATCAATATAGCAACTTCAAACAGGAGCCTAAAGCCCCACAGATCAAGCTCATGAAACGGGCAAAGTCTAATGATGAGTCCAAGTCCAATAGCAAGTCCGTGTCCAATGACGAGTCCGAGTCTAAGTCCAATGACGAGTCTCAAAAATCTAATGACGAGTCCAGATCTAATGATGAGATTGAGAACGAAAGGGCATCAAGAGAATCTGAATACCAAAAAGTTCGTGATCGGATATTCCAGGATGGTGAGGATGAAATAGATCCTGATCTAGTTGAGGACTTTGCCAATGTCTCTTTGAACTTGCCAAGGATGCCAGCGTACCCACCATATTATTACCCATACGTGCCACCAATGATGTACGATCAATATGTGCAACCTGTCTACTATAACCAGGTTCCGTACAAAAGGAAGACTAAATATCGTAACGATAAAAGTATATGATTGAGTACGTTAATGCATTAAAGGGTTATTATATAAAGTTATTTCTTGACTATTTCAACACCCCAATTCAATGTCAAATGGGTATTCTTATCGTCATCAACGAATTTAGACTGAGCTGAGTAAGTTCCTCTAGCAAGCATTCCCGATGGTGCTTCCGTTTCTGGTAGAACAACTTCGTAGAACGGCTTCTCTTTGGTATTCGGAGCATATGAACCCAATGGATCTTCAACTTTATCAACTCTGATACCTGCCTTCTTGATGGCTTGAAGATACTTGATTCCAGTGACAATCTCATGTTGAACTTTGAATTTGATCTTCAACTTGTAAATGGAACGTTCTTTGATTTTGAAGTAGTTCTTGCTGGAATTCAAGTCTTTGATGGTTTGCTCTTTTGTCAAATCAACAACAATTGGTTCATCATTATCAACCAGAAGAGCCATCTCCAAGATAACAACTTTACGTGTATCGCCTTCTTCAATAGGTAACGGTTCACCAGCTAAAAGTCCAAGTGATCTCTTCCATTTCTGAAGAGACTCATCCTCAGCATCCAACTTGGCATACTCTTCAACGGTTTTCTTAGCCGATGGCTTGTAAGAATCGTCTTCCGGGATTAGATCGTCGCTCATCTTCGTGGTGTTTCTTTATAGATTCAAGTCTATATATATGCTATGGTGAAATAAAGAGAATGAAAGTTGTGAGAACGGAATGTTTCGCGTCGAGAGTGATTCGCGACATGACGTATCCTCAAAAAAAATAAGGCAAAACGGAAAATATCTACTTTGGGAAGACAATAGAAAATAAGGGTGTTGATGATTACATAAGCCGTGATCTGATCTGATCTAATCCGTTACATAATCCGTTACATAATCCGTTGCATTGGTATAGGAACCGACCTCCTTGGATTCATTATTTAGAGAATTAACTAGCTCAACATGATCTGTAATCTACCGTTTATGAAGTTGTGTACTAAGGGAATTGGATGATTCAAATGGACAGATCGCACTCATATGTTATATCAAATGCGTCATTAACCATCAAAACAGTCGCATTTTGACCGGAGAACTCAGGATGGATAGAAATATCACATTGAACAACACCAGTACGATCACTTCTATGTGGCATAGCTCTCTTTATGGCGAACAGTTCATGGGTATCTTTGTGGGCGAGAATGACGAACCAGGATTCTTTCTGAGTCTTTGGGAATCTCGGTAGTAACATCTTGAAATCATTGTTAACCGGTTGATTTGTGTGTTTCAGCTTCACTTGAATAACGTCATCACTCTTATCAACGGTGAAATCACCAATTGGAAGCTTTGTAACATGATGTGTGAAGTCTTTCTTGGAAGCATCACCAACTTTGAGCTTGGAAGCAAATGAATCAAGTTTCCGTCCACGGAATGAACCTATATCAGCAAGTTTGTTCAATGGCTTTTCCTTATCGTTGTCGTAAAACATCTCATTAGCATCACCGTCAAGATTCCCACCCTGTAAACGACGAAGATCAACACCAGGTAAAGCGGTGACAGGATCATCATCAAACCAACAGCCTTGTTTAACGCATTGCATAACTTTGATGAACATCAACACCGTATCCAAGTAACCCAATTCAGATGCAACGTCAATATATGCTTGTAAGATACGTAATGCCTGATCCAACATCGTAACAGTGTCTTGTAGGTAATCTGCAATTGGAAGATCAGCTCTACTCATATGTGCTTGTAAAAGCAAATAAGTCTTGATGTGTGGATCCCAAATTGGTCTATCGATAAGATCATCGGCTGGGTATCTCAATTGTTGTGACATTTCCATGTTCATGATCTCTTCACCGTGACGAGTTGGCAATTCATCGTATTCAGCAGCTTCTGAGAGGAATCGAAGACATTGACGGAATGTATTGTCTCTTTTGATTTGCCCAATGATGTTTCTGATGGTCTTGTGAGACATGTAATAGTAGGAAGAGATTCTCAAGTATGGAGTTGGTTGTAATTTATCCTCATTTGAGATGACACATGTTGACTCTTTCAAATTTTCAATAGCTGAATCAATCAAGTTAGACAAGTAAGTACTCACACCAGCAGTTGAAGTGTCTTCAATGTTATAATAAGTTGGATTGTTATGGGCTCTTCTAAACAAGAAGGTCCAGGTTAAGAAATCCATAGCATCTTGTCTCGACTTGATAGTACCAGCGGCAATCTCAGCACCCAAGTGATCATCTAAAACTTTGTGTAATGAGGACTCAACAGGGAAACCAACATTCAAGAAATGTTTATAGAACATCTTCTTGGACTCCCTTGTGTAGACAATCGCAATACCACTGGTATCATAAGCTGGACGACCAGCACGACCCATCATCTGTAAGATATCTGTCAAATCCATATCTCTATAGCCTTCAATCTTGGAATCAAAGAATTGAGTACCTTTGATAATGACCAAATGAGCTGGTAAATTCACACCCCAAGCCAATGTCGATGTAGCAACAAGAATTTGGATCTTATTCTCTTGGAACAGCTTATGAGAGATCTTACGATCGCTATCAACTAAACCAGCATGGTGGAGACCGATACCAAATTGTAAAGCCAATCTCAAAGTCTCATCCTTGACTTTATTTAACCAACCATTCAGTTCTTCTTCATCCATCTTGAGGAAACGGCGTGGGTTCTCCTCCATACCACACATGTGAATAAGGTCTAACGCAGTCAAACGTGTCTGACGACGGGAGGCAACAAAGATCAACACTGGTTTGGTTGGTGAATGTGTCTTGATGGCCATATAAGCAGGCTTATTCATAGTTTTCATCAATGGACTGAATGCCAGGTTATCTTGGAACCCATCGATGTACATCTCCAATGGAACTGGTCTAACAGAGGATGGGAAGTTGAATAACCCATTCTTAACACCAAGCCAGCCAGCCATATCAAAAGCGTTGGAAACAGCAGTAGACATACCCAACAGACGAATTTGTCGCTTCGTCTGTGATTCGATATATCTCATACGAGAGACAATCATCTCCAGAATTGGACCTCTATCACTTGCAAGCAAGTGGATCTCATCCATAATCACCAATGAAACCTGTTGGACAAACTTACGTGTTTGCCAGTTACGAGAGATACCATCAAACTTCTCTGGTGTTGTGATAATGATACTGGCATCCCTCACTTCATTCGGAGCTGGAATGTTATCACCCGTTAACTCAACAATCTTATGACCAGTATTTGGTGTGAGTCTCTCTCTCCAATCATCAACTCTTTCACGGACCAACGCCTTCATAGGGGCAATATAAACAACTTTTGATCCGGGGTAGTTGTTGAAGGCATGCCAAATGGCCAACTCTGCAACAACGGTCTTACCTGAACCGGTTGGAGAACCAACAAATACCGATGTATTTGTGTTGTAAAGAGTGTGGAAAGTCATTGTCTGCATAGCATTGAAATATCTGAATTTCGGTTTGTAGATTGATTCAATCTTCTCGTTGTGCAAAGCAGTGATCGGTAATGGATTCAACTTCAGCAACTTGGTCTGGAGTGTATCATTGTGTGGTCTGATCAAATGTTGGAAAGAGATACTGTGAGCGGTCTCAGAACCAAGCCAAGTATCAGAGATTACACGGATAATAACCTGTGGAGGTAACGGGTCGGCGAGAGGGATCATGAAGTCCATCTCGTGAGGGTGGTTCAATTGTTTCCTGTTCAGAATGAACTTCTCAAAGTGTAAGATCTCAGACTTGTCAGACTCTTCAACAAGAACCCAGAAGAACTGGGCATTACCATGGTGTCTTTGATCCCAGATGAAGTCTGGCTCCAAGGTGACATGAACTCTCATAACATTCTTGGTAATTGGGAATATTTCAGCATCTATCAATATGGTTGGGAATCGTCCAATGAGCTTGTATAATACAGACCCCATCTTAAAGTTGTGCACCAAATCACCCAGTTCTCTTGCCTCTAAGTCACGTAGATCCTCCATTGAAGGATTCTTAGCCTCGATTTGTCTCATGATCTGTAAAGGTAGGTCAAACTGCTTCAATGGGTGTTCAAAAGCCCAAATCCTTTTCTCAATGGATTTACAAATGGAAAGCATAACCTTAGCAAAAGCTCCCCATCTTCTATGAATACCAATCAAGAACAAAGCGCGGCATATTCTAATAGCATTCTGAGAAACGTAGTTCGTATCGGCATACAACGCGGTGTCCTTGATGTTAGCACGTGAGATGTATGCCTGCAACAAGACGTTTGCCTTACCTTGAGAGCTTTCAATCTCAGCACCAATTTGGCATGGAACTTTCTGTTCTAGCAGTTGGTTCAACTCAGTGGATTCCTCCTGTCTGAACTTTAGACTATCAAACTCGCTACTCATAGAGATCATTGAGAAGACGTCAGCCTCTGTAGCACGCGGGTTGCAAATTTGGTTGAAGATCTCGATGCTGTCGTTGAGAAGATAGAAGTCTGAGGCGATTCTTCCTAGGTCTTTGGGGATGAAATGCATGGATCTTTCGTCAAATATAATCATTTGGAGAGAATGGAGCCTTCTAGCAGCGTCAATGATCATTTTCTGTCTTCTTCCAAACAGTTGAGGGTCATCATGTAGCTCCTTCCAATCAATACCGTATGCAAATGGGTTCTGTCTCATTCTAACAAACATGTATGTATAGCCCAGCCATTTAACACCTTCGTCCACGTTTGTGACTGTACCCAGAGAGATTTCGGCATTCAGGTTGTCAACGAGTTTTGCTGCAAGAGTTGACTCAATGGGATGGGAAGCAAGAAGAAGACGGACATAATCATCAAGTTTGTCATTAGAGGTGACCAAAATACCGGTACCATACTTCTCAAACTGTGGTCTACCAGCACGACCATAGATCTGGACAACATCGAGGATACCAAGGTCGGTGTAGCCACCTTTCTTAGCATCGTATACTTGTGTACCTTTGATGATAACAACAGAAGCTGGCAAGTTAACACCCCAAGCAAGTGTCGCTGTACAACATAGGACCTTGATAGCACCTGCTAGGAACATCTTCTCAGTGAGGTTTCTCTCTGAACGCAGCATACCAGCATGATGGATACCGAACCCGGACATGAACAGTTCACGAAGATGCTCATTGTGGTTCTTGGACATTTCACGTTCAAACTTGACATGCTCTTTTGAGTCTGAACAATCAAATAGAGCTTGGTCACCGAAGTCTCTAGACATACTGATGAAAGTCTGAGCTGACTTGATAGTGTCTTTTCTCGATTGGACAAACACCATGACTTGTGCACCATTAGCTAGTTCCTCGACTAGTCTCTCGTAAGAGATCTTATCGATGTTCTCTCTGGACTCCTTAGATCCAGCTTTACCTCTGACACCGATGATTTCCTCTTTAAGAGGCACAGGTCTGAAGGATAAGTCGAAATAGAACATACCGATTTGTCTATTCACACCAAGGAAATCGGCAACATCGACATAGTTCGGTAGAGTGGCAGAGAGACCAACGACTCTGATCATCGACTGCGTACTTTCAACTTGTCTCAAAGTACGAGCAACAAGAGTCTCAATAACAGAACCACGGTCTTCCGCGAGGAGATGAACTTCATCAATGATGAGCAATTGAACTTTACTGACCAGCTCGTTATCACCATTACCTTTACGGGTAACAACATCCCATTTCTCCGGAGTCGTCACGATGATCTGTGTTGCAATGATCTCAGCCTTAGTTAGCTGCATGTCACCAGTGAGTTCACGCACCTGGATCCCAAGCCATTGGAGCTTCTTACTGAACTTCTCAACAATCTCAGCAGCAAGAGCTTTGAGTGGAGCAACGTAGACGATCTTGAACTCGGAGTAGTCAATGTCAATGGTGTCCTCCGTTTCCGTTGTGAACTGCGAAATCGTATGGAGAATAGTCAGAAGGGCAACGTCAGTCTTACCAGCACCAGTTGGGGCACATACAAGCATGTTCTCGTTGGTGTTATAAGCGACAGGGTAGACAAGAGACTGCATTCTGTTGAGTGTGGTGTAGCCCTTGAAAGTTCCCTGGCAGAGTACGTCGAGATCACTGATGAAAACCGGCACCTCATTGAGTCTCTTGAGCCTTTTGGTTCCCTGAACTGGGATTGTGATCTGCTCATAATAGCTCCTGGAGATTCTCTCTGAGCCAACGGGAAGTGCAAACTTCTGGCCGTTAAATGCGATGGTGTTACCGACATCGACATCCGAGGCTTTGTAGACGTGGGGGTATTTCTGATGGGCCGGAGCTGGTGCCAGCTCCTCATTCTTGGCCTTCTGTTGGTTTCTCTTCACCTGGTTACGTATATCCGCCTGTGTGAGGAACTCCTTCTTCGGCCTTTGAGGTTTGTCCTGCTGTTTCTTGTACATGTCGATCACGATCTGGTCCTTATCGTTGAGGATCTTCGAAATGAGCTCAAACTCGTCGAACCCAAAGACATCAAAGAGAAGAGACTGTACCGCCTCCTCGCTCGTCTCAGTAGATAAGATAGAGACAACAGAGTTGACAAGATCTTGAGAGCTCATCTCAACGTCTGGTTTGGCGGCAACACGTTGACACTCCTTCTGCAGGTCTGTATAGGCGTTCGATACATCCTCATCATCGCTGGAACTTATCTCCTCCAACTCTTCAACGAATGCAATCTCACCGAAGCTCTCAAGCAGACTGAGATCAGCATCAGTCTCTTCTATATCAATCTTGGGCGTAGGAAGGACCCCGTCAGCGTCCCCAACTAGCGCAATGGCATCGCTGACGGTCTGCATTGCCCGCATAAACGAGCCCGTAGAGTTCACCGAGTACTGTATCGACATATTTGGTCTCTTAATATGGAGAACCTGTGCCTGAAAGAAGCTTTATCTCGTAGCCTTTGTTCTTTGTATGCGTAATGCTGATGTTCGGGTGCTGGTGTCCGGATGTTGATCGGAGACCATACCCGATTAAAAATGGCAGATTCCATCATATAGACTTCCCAATTGGGTAATATTAAAATAACTCCCCTGTACCAAAGCCCCCGCGCTTATCGCAGGCAGCTCGGAGAAGTCCGACCTTCAACACAAGCAGCAAATGTTGGACGTAACGAGCTCTTTTACCCCCTCTAAACAGAGAAAATCCACACAGAACATACCAGATCCATGCCATACACGCTTCCATCGGTGTCCTCCCTCACCACACTCTCTGAGAGCGAGAAGTCTGAGCTCTTGAACAATCTCTTCGAGCCACACTCCACCATCGTGGACTATCTCAAACCGCTCTTCGCAAGATCTTACACCTCGTTTGACGAGTTTATTGAAGCTGCTCACTCCCATTTCTCTAAGCTTGACCCACACAGCGACCTGACTAAGGATATCATCTCATCGCACCCGAGACTTGGTCTTCCTCGTGGAACAGAGCTCTCGGAGCACTCGTCCGCCGAGCAGAAGAGCCTTCAAGGCGACGACACGGTAAGAGAATTCACTCAATTGAACAAGGAGTACGAGGAGAAGTATCCTGGCTTGAAGTTTGTGCTGTTTGTCAACGGGAGAGACCGGTCAGAGGTGAAGAAGTTCTTCAGGATGAGGATTGAGAGAGGCGATTACGAGCAGGAGGTTCGGGACGCAATTAGAGCAATGTGTGATATCGCTAAGGATAGAGTCAAGAAGCTGCAATTGGCTGAGGCCGAAAGTAAGTTGTAGGAAATATACAGCACTAATGACATCAATGTTTATTTCTAAGGTACAAAAAGGGAGTGGGAATGGATACAAAAGAAGGGATATGGAGAGTCACACAGAAAAACAAAGTTGAAGAAGTATGGTGTATGGTGTTACTTCTCAATCCTTCGACGAAGTTAAGCATACAGCACTGAAAGTTCTCAAGAAACAGCAATTAAAGAAAAGAGCGTAGTCATGACGTAACGTGAACATGGAAGATGGACAGACCTCACAAGAAGTAATCTGGAGTCTTTCTTGTAACGGTTGGCTCACCTGGTCTTACACTTGGATCGTACTGCAAGAACTGTCTCTGATGCTGTTCATCAACCTCCATGATAGCAGCTTGGTTACCACATCTATAACAGTAGTTTGGAGCAGAAAAGATGGTGACAACCGATTCTTGGTGGGACCAAGAGTAACCCTCCATAACCAACTGATGGGCTCTTGCAATCAATGAAAGACCATTGGTATGATTGAACTGCTCACTGATATCCTGACCAAAAGTGAAACCAGCACCTCTTGGACTGATACCCCATCCACCTCTATCGTCGGGATCGGACCAAAGCAAGTCGCACATTGGTCCTTCGTGTGGAACCTCCTGGATTCTGTTAAGTTCACGAACCTGGTCAATGGTTTCAATCATTGGTGAGAGACCACCGTGCAAGCAGAAAATCTTGTTATCGACTAAAGCGGTGATTGGGAAGTAGTCGAACAAGTCAGTAAACAGCTTCCAGACGTTGGCAGAACCGTATTTTCTCAAGCATTCATCGTAGAAACCATACACTTGTGTGATCTGTCTCGACTCGTGGTTACCTCTCAAGATGGTGATTCTGTTTGGATATCTCACCTTCATGGCAACGAGATAACTCACAGTTTCCACAGAGTAATAGCCTCTATCAACGTAGTCACCCATAAACAAGTAGTTGGTATCTGGACAAGGACCTCCGATCTTGAACAGCTCCATCAAGTCGTGGAATTGGCCGTGGACATCACCACATATCGTAACCGGCACGTTGACCGGTTGGACGTTCTCCTCGAATTGGAGCACCTCAATGGCCATTTTGCACAATCTTCTGACATTTTCCTCGCTCAATGGCTGGCATTTGCTCAAATGGTCGATCCACTCGTCGAGCTGGCCGATAGACTGTGACGATAGCTCGGGTAATGGGCCCTCTTTTGGTTGGAAAGGCTGGTTGAAAGCAAATTCACCTTGTGACGAGTTTCCCTCTTCCTCCTCCAAGCTGGTGTCGAGCTCAACGGCGTCTTCCATCTGGACATCCGAATCTAAGTCCATTTTGTGTGTGTGGTAGTGTGTGGTTTACTGTGCGTATAGGGCTGGGCTCTGTGCCTGGTGGTGAAAAGCAGTTTCAGCGGCCTTGCTTTCGTTATAATTGGGCGTAAGTGGCGCGGCGCAAAGGGGTCAGAAATGCGTCGTGATTGCTCGTTTTGAAAGCGCGGTTTTCCCTTTGTCTTCCTCTTTGGTGTTTTGTGTGTCAGTGCGGTCTTCTGCGCCGTTTACTGTGGTGAAACTGTTCGTTCTGTGCTTCTGAAGCGCCTTTTCCTCGTGGTTTTATGGTGGCCCCCAGTTCTAAATTTGTTGATTTCAGAACATCGCACGCCGCGAGGGCGCGAATATCAACATCCGGGTAATGGCCAGTGGCCGTTTTGGGATAGACGCCCCTGGTTTCCGATTCCGGAAATGGCAGATAACCACTTCTAATCATTTGTTGATCTTTGAATTTTAAATATTTTGATCCGGTGATCTTAATTGAAGGCTCCAGTTCTTGAATCCAATTGACATTAAAGGCAGTACATCAAATTATATAAGTTATTCAGCAGCTAGTGATCGACAATATCAACCTGCAATCTTTCATCTGCATAAAGGCGCAATAATTAATGACATTTTCTAACCTCTAGTGGTGCTCAGCTTAATTAACTTATATGGCCGCCGGAGGGTGTGGGAGCTGGGTTCGGAGACCTGATCTTTTCTATATTATTAATATTTAATTAAATCTGGGCGGCGCCGATTTTAGGTAGCTCGATATTGCAATTTGAGATCATAATTTGATTAGTTTTAAGTTAGATTTTCGATGATATCTAACGTCTGCAATATTATCATGACGTCGACGTCAAATTTAATTTGAGATTATGTTTAATTAATGATTGATCTGTTGTTTCAAAACCTCTAAACTTAATCAGTAAGTTAAATAAAAAACAGAGGCTACTCGTCGAGTCTGTCAAAAATCCATGGCTCTCAGCTAGGATTCAATATCAACCTTTGCGCTCAAGTTATGACATGTTCCAGCTTGTACGAACTGCACTTGGTGTCCGGGTGAACCTCTATAATCAAGGAACTGCATATGTATCATTAATTTCAAAGCGAGAATATCTGCATACTTATCAGGAGTATCACATATATTATTCTCTAATTAACTGGTTCAACAATCAAGGCACAATGAACCTGATCCAATCATTCCCTAATCTATTCCTAAGGACATTAATCTGTAATCTCAGATCAATCATCATGAGCACATTCTGTAATCTCTAAAGGCACAATACATTTTTTCTAACATTTTATAATCCCAAAAGGCACAATAAATCATCAATTGCCGTATACAACCATCAGGCCCCAACTTCCCGGATGCCGTCCTTATCAACCACTTTGATGTACACGCCCTTGAAATCCATCGGCATTCTCGTCTGGAGCTCCTTGATGCATTGATCCATCAGCTGCAAGCCCTGTTCCACGTTGAAGTCAGGTCTGTAATGGTGGTCCAGTAATGAGAATGTGTAGAAGGCTGCGTAGCCATGTGCAGCATATGGGAGCTCGATGTTTGTACCGAGATAGTCAATGGAGCTGAGGAACGGCTCTTGCTTCTTCTCGTCGTAGCCTGCGATGAGGACATTCACCTGGTACGGTTTCTGGGCGTGTTAGTATCATGAAATGGGGTGCTATAGGGAATAGAAGACTCACTCTTGATCTCAGGGACTTGGCTAGTTCATTTCTCGTGAAGCTCGCAATGGCCTTAGGCGAGAGCTCATAGTTCTCACGGATGTTATAGAGCTGGATGTTGGCCTGAATGTACTCTGCAAATTGCACCTGGTCGCCTGGCTCTCCGGTGTACGCCATGAGCGTGTGGTCCGAGAGTGGTCTCGTTTTGTCGTCGTCGGCCTTGAGCACGGAGATTCCCCTCGTGGCGGCTTTGGACGTGGCAACAAGGACGGCGTCCTTGAGTTTTATCGACAGAATAACATCCATTTTGGGTGAATTGGACGTTGTATGGTGCTTACCGGCTGTTCTCCACTGTGTGGCAAAGTCCCTCGGTTTTCGCCCCCCGTACGCCCTCCGCGGAAGGTGTCCGGGTGTTTTGATTTCGCGAGTGGTGTCCGGGTGTTATCATTTCGCGAAAAAACGCGCTTCCATCGCGACGCGTCACTGCTATAACGCGTTCTGGGGACTCAAGCACTTCTATAACAGCGCCATTTCTCGCCCATTTTCCATGCTAACAATGCCTACCATCTCCGTCCAGTATGATTCACACCCGGTGACGTCGTCTGCGTCGTCCAGCCCCATCAAGCCGAATGTTTCCAGCAGACCGGCGGTCTCGTCCCCAGTAGCAGCTGACTCCTCGCTTCTCTCAGATGACCCAAGATCGAAGGTGGAGCTCTCAGCAGAGGACATGCGCTTCTACTACGACCGTCTGCTGCCTTTCAGATACGTTTTCCAGTGGTTGAACCACTCTCCAAAGCCTCAACCAGATTTCACCATGAGAGAGTTCGCCTACGAGCACAGATCAGGTGCGTACCAGCGTTACAACTCTTTCGAGTCCCTAGAGAGCTTCAAACAGTCCGTCGTCAAGGCCAATCCCATGCGTTTTGAGGTCGGCCCGGTGTACGCCATCAACCCTGCCAAGAGGAAAAGCGTTCCCAAATCGGCTATGAAGGCACTGGAGAAGGAGCTGGTGTTCGATATCGACCTGACAGACTATGACGATATCCGCACGTGCTGCTCCAAGACCAAGATTTGCACCAAGTGCTGGCGCTTCATCAACGCCGCCACAAAAGTGCTGGACGCTGCTCTGAGAGAAGACTTTGGCTTCGAGCACATGATCTGGGTCTTCTCAGGAAGACGTGGTGCGCATTGCTGGGTGAGCGATAAGAGGGCAAGACTGCTGGACGAGTCGAAGAGAAGAGCGATCGTGGAGTACTTGGATGTGCTGAAGAACAAGGGCTCCAAGAGACTGAACATCCGTCGTCCACTTCACCCGCACATTGAGCGTTCTCTGACGCTGCTGAAGCCGGACTTCCTCACCATCATCACTGAGCAGGACCCGTGGAGAGAGGACGAAGCTGCCGTTGCCGAGGTGCTGACCAAGATTCCTGTCCAGAGCGTTGTCGAGGACCTCAAGAAGGCGTGGAAGCTGAAGCCGGGGAGATCGAGTCTCGACAAGTTCAAGGACATTGGTGAGGTTGCGAAACGCCTGTCGAAGCCACATGAGAAGAAGATGGTCAACGAGGCACAGGAAGAACTGATCCTGGAGGTGGTTTACCCGAGACTGGATGTCGAAGTTACACGCCAGATGATCCATTTGCTCAAATCGCCGTTCTGTGTCCATCCAGGCACCGGTAACGTGTGTGTTCCGTTCGATGCCAGCTGGAATTTCAACCCCATGGAGGCTCCAAACTTGCACCAGATCCATGAGGAGCTGATTGCTTACGATGAGAAACATAACGACTCCCAAAATGGTGATAAGAAGGTTGCTAACTGGGACAAAACGTCTCTGAAACCATACATCAGGCTGTTTGCCGACTTTGTCAAGAAGCTGCTCGAGTCCGAGAGAAAAGGTAAGCGTGAGCGTGATGAAGATGAACAGGATCTGGAGTTCTGATGTAATGTGTTTATTTAATTCGATGTCATAGAGTTCTAATGATATGTGTATGTAATATTTTGGCAGTACGTTGTCATATATGTATACTATAGAAGTCCATGAAGAAGAGCAAGAAAGATCGTGAAGGGGATCGTAACAGTACCATAGAGGATAATCATTATACCTAGCAAATGAAGGACAAAAAAGAGCTGAGCAAGCCAGACTTCTCCGTCTTGGTCCAGTAGTCTGGGGAAGCGTATGCGGTGATCTCAATGCTCTGTCTTCCTGGGCCGTGATACCAGCTCAACACCTCAGAATCATTGTCAAACTCATGCGTTCCAGACGTAGCGACGATCTTGGCATCAATGGTGAAGTGCCAATCTGGGAAGTAGATTTTGGTAGGCACCTGGGAAGAGTTCTCACCACCGATAACCGTCAGTGTGTACTTCAGCTTCCCCAGGTCAAACACAGCATCAATGAATTCACCGTTCAGGGCTAAACAATAGGGACGAATAATGGCATCAACAGCTCTGAGGCCAGCAGAGGCGTTGTTTGTGGACTCATTGGTTGTAACCTTGGTGACCTGGACATTTGTTATGCTCTTGGCTTTCACAGAGGCCAAGGAGCTCGAGAGTTGAAGAGTGCCATTGCTAGATGATGCACCGGAATCAGAAGTGGTGGCTCTTGGGTTCGGGGAGCCCCTGGACCCTGGTAAACTTGAGTCGTCAAGATCATCATCAATAGACCAGAAGGAGAAGTCTTCACAGTTGAATCTATCACCCCATTTATGGCAGTTGTCAGAGGTGTAGTTCCACCAAGTGTGAGACAGATTACTGCCCTCTAAAGCGTAGCCAAGGGCATCCAACGATGAAGTCTGAGATGAGAAATCGCCGTCATCATAAGCTCTCTTGTCGTCCATATCAAAGGGCGAACCGATCTCAGAGAACAAAACCGGAACGTCAGGGCCCAAGTTCTCAATTGACTCTCGTCTCATCTCGCCCAGCTGCTTTCTGAAACTCTTTCTGATGTTGTTCTCGCCAAAGACAATGCCGAAAACGGGGTTGGAGTACTTGCCCCTCATGATTCCATAAGTGTCCACGTTGTACTTCCTGTTCCAGGTCTTGAACATCAGCGACATACCGTCGTAGTAGTGCGGGCAGAAGACGGTGTTTCCATCCATCAGCTCCGTTCCCTTCAGTTTTGGAGGGATTTGGAGAGGTGGTGATTGCATAAACATGATAGTATCTGGAGCAACAGCTCTGATGGCTCTTCTGAACGCCCTGTAATGATCAACAAAAAAGTTCTCAATGAAGTACTCCTCATCGATGACCTCCCCTGTCTGTGGATGCACACTAAAGTAGTTCTTGATCAACGGCTCGCACGTTTCGGGCTCCCAGACCCCGTGTTGAGCCCAGATACATTCCCCGAAAGCCCATTCCCGGCCTCTCAGGAACTCGTAGTGCTCGTCAAAGGCCGGATCCTCGAGCCACGCAATAACTCCGTCCGGATCCACCCACTGAGTTCCGGTCTTTCTTGGCCCAAACACGGTGATTTTGTACTCGTCAATCTCCGTGGCAATGCCCATTCCTGTTCTCAGCGACTGGATCACCGTCGGACACGTTCCGAGCCTGAGTGGCTGCTCCGCTGGGATTTCGGTGATGTCCTGAATGCCGAGGAAGCCTCCGTTCGGCTCGTTCATACTCTCAACGCCCAGGATAACCTCATCAAACAGGTACCCGGCCTTCTCCTTTATCCCCGCTACAAGGTGTGCGATCGCATTGATGTAGTGGCCCTGGAGAAAGTCCTGGATGTTGACCCCGTTGATGACACACTTCGGAGCAAATACCTTACCAGCAAAGAACAACGTGAACATCGTCGCCGTGGCGAGCCTCTGGTAATTCGTCGTCCACAGCATCTTCGGATACGCATCCGGATCGTGCGGGAAGTAGTTCTGTAGCAGAGCAGCCTGTGTGGTGTTGAAGTTTCTGGGGTCCAGCCCAGCAGCATATAACGTCCACAGAGGAGCTCCATCACCACCGCAATAACGGGACCACACGTCCTGGTGAGGGTCCAGAAACACGTAGAGGCCCCCAATCTGGCCAATGAGCTTCAGCATCTCCACTGTGTAGCTGATGAACTCCTCGTCGTACTTTCCTGGACCCTCGTGCTCGAGGGCCTCCCACGTGACGACGTATCTGATGCAGTTATACCCGAGACGTTTGATGCGGAGAAGGTGGCCCGAGGCCTCGCTCAACGGGAACGGCCGCCCGACGAAAGACACGTGATCTCCATCAAAGAAGAGTCCCTCGTTGCGCTCAGCTGGAATATGCGAGGGAAAGTACGGTGTGCGAGGATACTTGGCTCCGCCGTCAACGTTGATGCCCTTTAGCTGGACGCTGCGGCCCTCAGAGTCCACGAAGTTGCCGTCCTTGATGCTTATTTTCCCGCGTAAAAGGGCCATGGTGGTGTGAGGGTGAGGAGAACACGTTTGTCTCTATAACTGGAAGTTTTCCCTGAGTTCGTGCGTGTTTGCAGTTGATGACAGTTGTTAAAGCCCTGATAAGGTGCTTTTTTTGTTGATCTTTGGTGCGGGCCCCCGCCATGTCACCCGATTAGGCAAGTACCGGAATAAGATCACGTGACGTGGACGGATCTCAAATTTTTCCTAAGGCCTAAGCTCATCTCGCGATAACCGCTCTCTTCTCTTACTAATCCCGTCCTCTCTCCATTTCCCACCAGAAAACAGCCATGAGCGAGATCCCAGAGGAAGAACAGGAGTTTTTGCAGTCCACAGAAGTTGAGGAGGTGCTTGAAGAGCTTCCAGACGAGGCTGAGCCAATGTCTGAGGACGAGGATGGTGCTGAAGATGTTCCACAAGAAGAAGAAGAAGAAGAAGAAGAAGAGGACAAGATCGAAATTGACATGTCCAACAACTCGTGGACTTACTTTGACAAGCACGAGGACTCCATCTTCACTGTCTTCACACACCCAAAGCTTCCTCTTGCCTGTACTGGGGGTGGTGATAACACCGCATACTTGTGGACCACCCACTCTCAACCACCAAAACTCGCTCAGCAGATCAAGGGCCACAAGGAGTCCGTTATCACTGGTGGATTCACAGGTGATGGTGAGTTCCTGATCACAGGTGATATGGCTGGTAAGATTATGGTTCACCAGGCTCGTAAAGGTGGCCAGGTTTGGAAGCTCTACGCTGAGCTGGAAGAGATTGAGGAGATTGTCTGGATCACCGTCCACCCAACACAGCCGGTGTTTGCGTTTGGTGGAGCTGACGGCTCTGTTTGGGTTTACCAGCTTACGCCTGATTTGGAGCAGATTATGTCCGGTTTCAACCATCAGCAGGAAACCACTGCCGGTGTATTTGTCAACACCGATGACCTGGATTCCTTATCATTAGTCACCGTTTCCACCGATGGCTCTATCATTGGCTGGAACGCTTACACAGCTGCTCCGTACTTCAAGCTCACGGAGAACGAGTTCAAGGGTACCCCGTATCCATGGGTTTCTCTCGCTTTGCAAGGGAAGAGCACTGTCCTTGCAGTTGGTTCTAACGAGGGTACTCTTGCTATCATCAACATTTCGAACGGTTCTGTCCTCACTACTTTCAGAGTGATAGAACTCAAAGAGGACCAGGACGAGCTTGATGGTTCCGTCGAGTCTATCTCCTTCAGTGACAATCTGCCTCTCATGGCTCTGGGCATGGTTTCTGGTTCTGTTTTGTTCTTCGATGCTAAGACTTGGAGAGAAAGACGTGCTATTTCTCTCAACGATGCAGTCACCAAGGTCCGCTTTGTTCCTGGAACTCCATATCTGATTGCTTCATGTATGAATGGAAAGATTTTCAAGTGGGATGCTAGAACCGGTACCGAGCTCTTCACTGGTGTTGGTCACAACATGGGTATTTTGGACTTTGCCTTCACCGAGGACGGTAAGAAGTTGATCACTGCTGGTGATGAAGGTGTTTCATTGGTGTTCAACACCGAGCAGTAGATTGGAATGATGAAAATTTGTACATTTATGAACATCAAAGGTAACGACATATAGATAATCTGAGATTATGCCAAGTAAAGTAAACAGTTCACGCTCAAGATCAGCTACTGGGCTGTGAAAGAGATCAAAAATGACGTCCTAATTACAAAGTAGAATGGCACAGCCCACCTATACAACACTCAACAAGCTGGGCCACGGCTTTTCATGGACGGTTCAGCTTGCTATCAATTCTCAGGACTGACAATCACTCACTGCATCCAGCAAATGCCAATGATGTAATCACATTCACCATATATGTAGCATTGCCTCGTGTTTCGGCTTTTGAAATATGTCAGGTGGCAACCTTAAACGCAAATGTTGGGTGGTCATCCACCAATGGCGGCTGTGCTCTGCTGCGGCCTGGGCTTCAAAGTGTGCCGGCGACTAACATGCGTGATACTTGCCGGCAAGTTTGAAACACCGAGTACGACCCCGGCATGAAGTCGCCGGGCCAATCAAAGACCGTTCGCGCATCCCCGGTCAGTCACCCTGAGGTTTATGAGGGGAGCTGGCCACAAAGGCCGGTTTCCCGTCTTTCCAGTGAGATAGTGAGCCCACGTTATCCATACAGTACCCAGCTCCATCCCGACGAACACTGCCGTCTTCGGCGACTCAACGTGACGGATAGCGCCACCGGTTCGGGTTTCCCGCTTTGCCTTTCTTTTGCGCATGCAGGCTTATGCAGCTAAGCCCTGGCTCGGCTTCTGAAATCGGCTTTTATGTGCTGGTTTTTCAGCCCCAAGAAAAGCCTATAAGAGGACAAAGTCCCCTCCGTTTGTGGCGTGTCGATCTCTGTAGCTCCTGATTCCCATCAAACACACAAAACCCATGTTTTCGTTTACTGCTTTCCAACCACCGCACCCAGGCCATCCTCACTGTCATCACCACGAGGAGACCTTTGGCGGCTTTGGCTTCCCAGCTCCTCCTCCTCAACACAAGAGAAGACACCCAGGCCCACCACCTCCACCAGGATTCGGGCCAGGATCTGATCCTAGAGCCCCACGTGGTTTTGGTCGTCGCCACCACCACCATCACCCACCACCACCTCCTCCGCCATCTTTTGAGTACGGCTCTCAAGGTCATCGCTCCCACGGCCATCCTCCTCCACACTTTGAGCATGGTCCTCACGGTTATGGGTTCCCACCTCCACCTCCACCTCCACCAGAGTTTGAGTACGGTGGGAGAGACTTCCATCACCATGGTCCTCCACCTCCCCCACCAGGAAACTATGGCTCCAGAGGTTTCCACCACTTTGGCCCACCTCCTCCACCACCAGCCTTTGAGGACGACTTCCAGTCTGACAAGGAGTCTGAGGACTTTGAGGAGATGAGATTCGCCCACAGACCACCTCCATTTGGTCATGGTCATCCTGGTCCTTTCGGTCATCCTGGTCATCATGGTCCTCACGGCCACCACAAGGGCTTCCCAGGCGAGATGGGTGGTTTTGGTATGAGACCACAGGACCACCACGGTCATGGCCGTCATGGTCATCACCATCCTCCTTGTCCAGGCCCAGCCTCTAGAAAAGTCGAGTCCAGAGTTTTGGAGTCTGAGGAGATGTTCCAGGTTCAGGTCTTGAAGCACCGTGCCACCAAGAGGGACTTTGAACATTACGCTATCACTTACAGAGCTGATGAGGGTCGTGTTCTTCTTGAGATTGACTCTGAGATTGATGAAGTTCACAAGGCGTTCCGTTTCAAGGAGACCGAAGTTAACATGGAGAACGTTACCTGGGATGTCTTCAGAGATGTTCTTGTCGTTACAATTCCAAAGTCTAGGGACTTGATTGAGCTTGCTTTCAAGACTTTTGAAGACGATGATGAGGAAATGGACGATGCTGAGACTTTAACTGGGAACCCAAAGAAGGTCAAGAAGGCTACAAACGTTAGAGCTCGAATTTCGTCTGCAGGTGCCTCATCTGGTGACCCATCAGAAAAGACCGAGATCCCATCTCGTCCTTCCAGCGCTGAAACCTGGACATCCGTTTCAACTCCATCATCCAGTGAGGAAAACGTCCAGGAGAACAACACAAGTGTATCCATTAAGCCTGCTTCCAAGAAGTCAGGGAATGAAGAGCCAAGAGCCAGCGGTTTCAGATTGCCAAGTTTGAACAGACCTGGCAAGACAGAATCCTCTGAGTAAACTTTGTCCTAAGAGTTTTATAAGTGATTTGATATATCACCATTTTTCTATTTTCAATGTATCGTAGTCTACAATCACAGTATAGTTGTCTATGCTATAATCATTCATTCAAGTTACCTCGTTATAATGTACATGCGTCTCAGTAAGGGAGGTCAACAGCTGCCCTGTTTCTGAGAATCAATCTTCCACTGAGAACGTCTGCAATCTCGTTAAATTCTTCCCAGTGGATATCAGTACCTTTTCTGAGTTTGATATCGGCTTCGTGTTCCCAAAGATCCTCAATACAAGTGAACTTCAACTCTGATCCCTTGACACCGAGAACAGCAGCGGATGGAGTGTTGTCGCCAACAGTACTGATCTTCTTGCCCTGGACATACTTGAATCTCAGAGCCTTATCAGAGCCATCCAACTGAGAGTCATTGATTTTGACGTTCCACTCCTCAATGAACTTACAACACTTGATAGCAAATCTGGTAGCGTTCACTCTGTCAACAGCAGTTGGGACACCGCCCTGTTGAACATGACCAGGAACTGCTGTACGTGTCTCGAAACGTTTGTTGGAAGACTCAGAGATAATGTCTGCAATCAAGTCTGTACTGAATATGGAAGAAGCCTGTTCGTTACGAACCAACATCTTACCAGAGCGATTCTCACCCTTATCAGAGTTGTAGTTCTCTTTGAGAAGTGCAATGTCCTCCTGCAACGTCTTGAGACTGATCTTCTTCTCTGGTGTATAAGCTGCGACAGCACCCGTGACCAAACTGATATACGAAGCGACATAACCTGAATGGCCACCCTGGACCTCAACAACGAAAACTCTTCTTCTAGAAGCTGAAGCGGACTGCTTAACAGCATCACAGTAGTCAACAAGAGAGTTCAAGCATGTGTCACAACCAAGAGAGTACTCGGTACCTGGAACATTATTAGAAATAGTAGCAGGGATAAGAGTCATTGGAATCTGGAATTGAGGGAACTGTGCTCTTGCCTCGCTCAACTCATGCAAACTTGTGAACCCTTCAAATCCACCAATGATAATGAGACCATCAAAATGATACTTCTGGAAGTAATAAGCAACAGTACCTAGATCAAGGGAAGGAAGCGAACGGTTGGTACCGATATCAGACCCACCACGGTTATGCCAGTCTTCAACGTCGATCCAGCTCAACTCTTTGACGGAACCATGGCGAATAAGACCGGCAAAACCGTTTTGGATAGCAAAGGCCTTGTGGCCACGAGATAGAGCATACAAAGTAGCAGCTCTTGTGGCAGCGTTCAAAGCGGCTGATGAGGCACCAATGTGGACAATGGCAATGTTGAGCTGTTTGTCAGCTGGTAGCACTTGAGCCCCATCGTCGTGGAGAGTAATGGACTTGAAATTTTCGAAAGATTCAATGAAATCTGAGTCTCTGAGGCCAATGGCACGGTCAAAGTCCTTGTTTTCAATGGCAATAGCAACCTCCTTGGTCATTTTGACAGCGTCCACCAGCGGGGTACGGATGATCTTGTTTTCAAGGATACCAATGAGCGGAGATGGGTCTTCTGGGGTCAGGTCCAGAACCGCCTTCACAGCCTCAACACCTTGTAATGTTGCCAGAAGTCTGTCCGAGGCAACAGCAGTACCTCCTCTTTGGACATGGCCCAATGTGGTGATTCTGGTGTCAAGACCGAGCTCAACGAGAACATCCTTGACGTCTTCACTTGTGATTGGCTTCAAGTCTGAGTCCAGCGCACCTTCAGCGACGATCACGGTGGTTTTGCGACGACCTTTCTCTCTGTGGCGACGACACACTTCCTTCAACTCTTCTCTCCAGGACGTGCTATTGGCAGCACGCTCTGGGATGAAGATATAATCAGCACCTGTAGCGATACCGGCGTTGAGGGCTAGCCAGCCACAGTGACGGCCCATCACCTCCACAACGAATGCTCTTGAGTGGGACGTGGCTGTGGCGTCGATGTAGTCCACCATTTCTCTGATTCTCTCCAGCGACGAGTTGGCGCCAATGGTGGAGTCTGTGCCTGACATGTCGTTGTCGATGGAACCCACAAGTCCAACAATGGTGAGGTTCTTATGGGATTCGATCTCCTCCTGCTTGAGCTCGCCAGAGGCAACCAACTCCTCTAAAAGAGACGGCCACTCCGCTCTGAACAGGTCTGCTCCCGTTAAAGAACCATCTCCGCCGCAAACAATCAACGCATCAATACCGTTGATAATCATGTTTTTAGCCGCCCTGAGACGCCCCCAGCGCTCCCTGAACTCTTTGCAACGGGCGGTTCCAATGAGGGTTCCTCCTAGAGCCAGCCAGCCACGGACGTCTTCCCAGGCCATCTTTCTCAGAAGATCACCACCCGTGACGAGGCCTGTGTAGCCCTCATAGACGGCGTAAACATCACAGCCGTGAAAGATTCCAGCACGCACAACGGCTCTCACGGCGGCGTTCATTCCCTGGGAGTCACCGCCAGACGTCATAACGGCGATCTTCTTCTTTCTTTCAGAGCCGCCCGTTGGCTTGGCTGTGTCCTTGATGATTTGCTCAGAGAAGAAGTCCGGGCCCACAGGATCGGCAAACGGAGTTGGAACATCGACGAACTGAACGGTGTTTCCCAGCGGGTCCTCAACAACGACTCTGCCGTTCGTGATTGGTGCTTCCAGAAGCTCTGAAACCTTCTCGAGCTGTGTCGTGAAGAACGCAACTTCGCCGTTGATCCGCTTCTTGACGTCCGCAGCGTCTGCGGTGATGAGACGTATCTTCAGAACACAGCCGTCACTCTCACGTGAATGGCTCTCCTGGATCGGAACTCGCTTCCCGTCCTTGGTCTGCGAGAGCTCGAAGGACTCGAGCCACGTCTCCTTGAGCGAGTCCACAGAGACTCCGTACGTAGTGGACGAGGCCGTAGCGGTCCCGGAACGGTTGTAGCTCCGCACAAGCTTGAACCCCAGCGCACGGTACCATTGGATTGCGGCCTCGTAGCACTCCGTGGAGCCCGTGGCAAACGAAATGTATGACACTCCAGAAACTGACATGTTTGTTTGAGGGGTCAATTGGTGAGTTTGTGTGGTTTTTAGGGGTGAATGCCCGCTTTTATAAAGTGTCAGCGCACCACCTCAGCTCGTGATGCAGCCAGTCACTTGATGGTTCCGCGAAGATGTTTGTGGTGTTCCAATGCGGTAAATTCCGAGAAATAAGCACGTGATGTGCTTTGAGTTCCGGTAAGTAGTGCACGTGACCGGTCTGACTTCCGTGTTACACGGGCAAAATGGCAGCTTAGAGGCAATAAAGAAAAAGGCCTAAACAATTCTGGGGCCATCAGACTCATAAACCGATCACTCACAGCCAAACACATGGTGGAAACACTCCACAGCATACGCCAGGCCATCAAGGACGAGGCCGGGATTGACGATGAGGACGTTGCCGACTTTGTTTGCCATATCCAGGAAGAGTCCTCCACGTTCGAGGACTTCAGGTCATCTCTGGAGGAGAAGGGAGCCGAGTTCCCCGTTGAGTTCGTCACAAAGATCTACTATGCGCTTCGACACCTGAAGAAGAGCAAGATTGTCAAAGAGGAAGAGCCACAGGCGAACTTTTCCATCAAATCAGAGCCAACTGAAGGCAACTTTCTCTCTCTTCCGAATGAGGAAAGACCCATCAAGCAAGAGGACTCAGATCTGGTTGGTCTTTGGAACGATTTCAAGCACGAAGATGATCTCAAGCCCGACATCCACCATCGTGTACGGTCCAGAAGCCCCAGAAGAGACTTCAAACGCGAAGAGTACAGAGAACGGTCGTCATTGGACGAGACACCCATCATTGGCAAGATCTATCGGGGACGAGTTGCCAATTTGACGCATTTTGGAGTATTTGTGCGTCTCTACGGTGTCGCTGGTCGTGTTGATGGACTGTGCCACATCTCTGCTATTGACAAGCAGCGTATTGATCATCCGTCTGATGTGCTGAAGAGGGATCAAGAGGTATTTGTCCGTGTCAAAGACATCAACGGCCGCAAAGTTGGGCTGAGCATGAAAGACGTTGACCAGGTCTCCGGTGAACGGATTGAAGAGTTTGAAGAGAGACCACGAGGCAGAGAGGTGTACACACATGTGAATGAGACCAGGAGACTAACCTCGCCTGAGCGTTGGGAACTACGACAGCTCATCGCATCGGGTGCCATCTCTGCTGCAGACCATCCAGAGCTCATGGAAGAGGATAAACCGTCCATCTCAGACAGTCAATCCAACCTTGATGAGCAGCTTGACATTGAGGTGAAGCAATCAGTACCACCTTTCCTCGCAGGTATCAACCTTGACACACAGAAGGCGGTCGCTAACAAGGTTGTAACGCTTCCGGAGGGATCTTTGAACAGAGCTGCAATGACAGGCTCAGCTTTGGCCAAAGAGAGAAGAGAAAGGAAGCTGAAGGAGATGAAGGAGGAGCGTGAATCTAAGCTGAAGGAGAAGGCGCAAAGAAGCTCTAAAACCGAGGATCCTGTTGCTACCGACGAACTGATCGATGAAGTCGGTGCTGTGGAATGGCAAAAACGTCAAAACAAGAACGTTTCATTCGGTAAACGAACTAATCTCCCGATGAAGGTCCAGCGTGAGTCACTTCCAGTCTTCCAAGTAAGAGATAAGCTCATTCAAGAAGTGAGGGACAACCAGTTCATTGTGATCGTTGGTGAGACAGGGTCTGGTAAGACTACACAGCTGACTCAGTACCTAAATGAGGCCGGTTTCTCAAGAAATGGTATGATTGGATGCACCCAACCTCGTCGTGTTGCTGCCCAGTCTGTTGCTAAAAGAGTTGCTGAGGAGATGGGCGTCCGTTTGGGTCAGGAGGTTGGTTATAACGTGAGATTTGACGATAATACATCTGCTGCTACGAAGATCAAGTACATGACGGACGGTATGTTACAAAGAGAGGCTTTACAAGACCCTGATATGTCACGATATTCCTGTATTATGCTGGATGAAGCCCATGAAAGAACAATTGCTACCGATATCTTGTTTGCGCTGTTGAAGAAAGCTGCTGCTAGAAGGCCAGACCTGAAAGTGATTGTAACTTCTGCTACTTTGGATGCCAACAAGTTCTCCAACTATTTCAACAATTGCCCAATCATGGAGATTCCAGGAAGAACATTCCCAGTGGAGATCATGTACACCAACGAGCCGGAATCAGACTACTTGGCTGCTGCTTTGGACACGGTGATTCATATCCATGTCTCTGAAGGTGAAGGTGATATCTTAGTGTTTTTAACTGGTGCCGATGAGATTGAAACATCCGTCGAAGTTTTAAAAGAGAAGGTCAGGGCTCTTGGAGATTCTGCAGGTGAACTCATAGTTCTCCCTGTGTATTCTGCCTTACCATCTGAGATGCAAACCAGGATCTTTGATCCAACACCACCAGGTGCAAGAAAGGTCATTCTAGCTACCAACATAGCTGAGACATCGTTAACCATTGATGGTATCTATTACGTTGTTGATCCAGGCTTCTCCAAGATCAACATGTACGATCCGAAGCTTGGTATTGATACGTTGACTGTGAAGCCGATTTCTCGTGCACAAGCCAATCAAAGAGCAGGAAGAGCTGGTAGAACAGGTCCAGGAAAATGCTATAGACTTTACACTGAGTTGGCATATCAAAATGAGATGATTCCAAACACGATTCCGGAGATTCAGAGGCAAAACTTGAGTAATACTCTGCTGATGTTGAAGGCTATTGGTATTAACGACCTACTACACTTTGAATTCATGGATCCACCAACTACAGAGTCTATCATGCTGTCCTTGAACGATCTTTACTACTTGAGAGCTGTTGATGATGACTCAAGAATCACACCAATTGGGAGAAACCTGGTGAATATTCCAGCAGAACCAAAGATCTCCAAGACCCTGATCGAGTCTATACATTACAAATGCTCAGATGATATGATCACAATATTTGCCATGATCACTACACCTAACATCTTCTTCAGACCAAAGGGTAAAGAGGACGTTGCTGACCGTAAGAAAGCCAGATTCCATCATCCTCACGGCGATCATCTGACACTTCTGAATGTGTACAACCACTGGGTCAACAATGGGTATTCACGGGACTGGTGTCAGGAGAACTTTCTACAGGAGAGAAGTCTCAAACGTGCCCGTGAGATAAGGAAGCAGCTGGTTGATATCTTCAAGAGGAACAAGTATCCCTTGGTGAGCTGTGGAAAGGAGACTGATGCTCTGAGAAAGGCATTGTGTTCAGGATTCTTTAGAAACGTTGCCAAGAGGGATCAGCAGGACGGTTACAAGACTCTGGAAGAAGGCACCCAGGTCTTCATCCACCCTGGCTCCAGTGTGAGAAGCACTCCGCAGTACGTGCTGTACGACACAATCAGAAACACTACAAAGGAGTATATGAACCATGTTACCGTTGTTGAGCCCCACTGGCTGGTCGAGGTTGCGCCTGAATTCTTCGAGGCCAACGGCTCCAAAACACAGGCAAAACGGAAAGCTGAGAAGATTGTTCCCCTGTTCAACAAGTTTGCAAAGGACCAGGACGATTGGAGATTGAACAAGGGCACAGGAAGTGATAAGAAGAGGTTCAGGGCATAAATCTTGCCGTGTTGTGCGATTTCTATTTGCACAGAAACTGCTACAAGTGTGATTTATTAGCCGGGAAAGGGGCCAATTAGTACAAACAAACCCGGACTAGGCCATTGAATACATCAAATTTATATGTTTCCTAACAAAAACCCCCCACTCCAGCTAATAATGGCGGTATAGCTTATCTGCTGTGGCATTATATAGCATGCCCGGCTGCCTCGCAGTAAAAAAAAAAAAAAAAATTACCAGGTTTGAAATTGTTACTGCAAAGTTTCATCACGACAAAGAACCGGCTACAAACGACCAGCTTGAACCCACAAAAGCCCTATATAAAGCGCTTTTCCTCCATTTTCTCACTGTGGACACCTCTCCTCCCACTCTGAGCTCCGTTTTACCTGTTTTTCTGCGTGGGTCCACATCACGCGCTCCTCACAGACGTTTCAGGCCTGGCCTTATCCCTGAAAGGTGTCTCTTCCGTTGCCCGTTTCCCCACGCTTCCTTGCTGTTTTCCCCTTGTCTGTGAGCTCCTTATAAGCTGGCTACTCTCTGCTGCTCTCGCTTGACTTTTCTCGCCCCACAAGCTCTTGACCCCCCACCCGCCATAGCATTCCATTGTCTAAGCGCCATGACAACACATACCCAAATATCTCCACAGCGGATACCCTCTCCCCCACACACTGAGCCTCTGCAACGCCGACGTGTCACGCTTGCCAAGAAGGTGTGGTCTACGATACGTGTTTTCTTCACGTCGCTGTACCTCGTGCTGATTGTGCTGACGGTGCCGATTTCTTTCCAGATTGGAGGTGTTTATTGCGGATTGGCATTCACGGTGACTCTCTTCAACCTGTATTTTGTGCTCACCGTGCTGAGGCTGTTCTTCTATAAGAACCTGCTGATGAATCTGGTGTACTACTCCCAGCACCTGTTGATTCCCTCGCTGCTAACGATGTTTCTGTCGTTGTTCAACAGTAACGACGAAAAAGTGCTAAAAGAGGAGTACCTCGTCTACTATAACTTTGCGCTGAAGCCCTGGAGATTCTTCATCGAGAACTCTACGCCTTGGTTTACACTGCTGGAAGGGCTGTGTACCATCCTGGCAATCCAGTCCATTGGCCAAACATTCCAGTGGTTGAAGATAAACAAATCTGAAAGCTGGGTCATTGTTTCGCTACTAGGATCTGGTGGTATCATCACAACATCGCTATACTTCCTTTACAGAATCTACTCATCGTCGGTGGAGATTAACTCCTTGAGTGCCTCGCTGATTGGTGCTATCTTGACTTTCTGCGGAGGCGTCGGTCTTTATGGTATGATTTCGAAAAGGGGTTCAACCATTGAAAGCTCTCTGCTCTTTGCATACATTGTCAAATGCATATATGAGACTTTCCCAGAACTGTCTTATCTCGCCTCAGAAGAGATCAGTAAACTGATCTCAACTGCTACAAATCAGCTCAAACAAGACGTTCAATACTTGCCGTTGATCCTCACAGATTCACTAACTCAGCTGGTCTCGACATTGACACTCAACGTTCCAGTTTCATTCCAAGCGGTGATTGAGTTCTTCATTGCTGCTTCCAAGACCATAACACCACCGGTACTATCAAATCTTGCCTACAGAGTGTCGGTTTTCTACTCGGCAACAAGGATCATCCCAGCTTTGAAGTCTCCACAACCTTCAACGAGGAGCATGAGAATAATATATGCATTCTCACCATGCATTGTCATTGCCGTTTATACCCATCTTATGATGCAGTATTCGGATCAACTCGCTAACGAGATGACAATATGGGGCTGGTGGATCCCACAAGGCCAAGTACAAAGAAGGGCAGAGACCGAGATCATTGTTGATCCTTGGTTATTCTGGAACTGGATCAATATGATCAGCACCTTGGCTCTGTACACGGTTGAGCTGTTCACTGAACAGAGCCAGGAGTCGCACTGGAAGATTGATTGATGGATCTATACATTGTTGATCTATACACTGCTGGGATGTTCACACAGAGCCAGGAAAAGTATGATTAATGGCTGGTTAACGATGACACGACTTGATTTGATTTGATTTGATTTGATTTGATTGGGAGCCTTTCAGATATCACTCATTCATGGGCGAAGTGGGGAACTCCCCCCATGCCTCTGAGATAACTGTATGGGGTATCAAACTGTGGCTGTCTTGTGGTGTCCGGGTGTTTTCCCAGTTTGGGTGGTCGGCCGCGCCAAGTTAGGCCCATAAGTCCCCGGATGATCCAGTCTCGCGGGACTAGGCTTTCGCACACCGCGTACGGTTGTGGTTTGAGGCGATGAGCCGACGTGCTTTATGAGAACATATTTGGTTTCTGTTTGAGCCCACAACCCAGGAAGTCCCCTTTTCCTCCCTTTCTTATAATATAGACTTTGCTAATGACGGATACGACCTTTTTCTTTGTTCTCCACGCCATTTCTAGCACGCCACGCGTAAACACACACGAATCTCCACAGGGAGCAACCGTAACAATAGGGAGCGTTTCTCGGGACTCGCGCGGGACTAGCACGGGACTGGCGCGGGACTCGGCCCGATCCGTACATGTCGATGGCCAGTCGTCGAGCGCAATCGGGCAACTCATCGCCCACCCCGTCTTTCCCAGCTTTCTCCCTCACCAAACTGGCACCAACCAGAAGGAGTACAACCATCCGTTCAACAGAGAACACTATTTCGACTCACACTCACTTGGCCACCCACAAACGCCAGCAAAGTCCCTCAGATCCTGATTTTTTGAGGCCCCCACAAACAACAAGTCTCGACAGCTCATCGCCTTATCACGCTCGTGCGGCCCTTTGGGAGAACAAATCCCACCACAAAGCACTGAGTCTTTATCCCAGGCTCAGGCCCTTCCACCAGGTGCACATCCGCTGATAGCACAGTCTGACACCTGTTTGTGTGCTTAACGCGTCCCATTGTTCGCCCTTTGCAGCCTTTATCTCGTTGGACACACCCCCGCAGCACACCACGAAGATGACAGAGGTGTCCCGATCACCAGAACAGCCCTCAAAGCTCGGTAGGGTCTTCTCCAGGACACCTTCGTCCTGGGACCCCCAGGATGACATCCTTCTGCGCCATCTCAAAGAACAGCAGAAGCTGGGCTGGAAGGATATCGCGTCGCACTTTGCCAACAGAACACCCAACGCGTGCCAGTTCCGCTGGAGACGTCTCCGTTCGGGCTCGTTGAAGTCTGCTTCTCCTGCTGTGAACAACAACACGTTGACACCAGCTTCCTCTACTACTTCGACGCCAAGTATCAACTCTGGGCTGACTCCTAGTGCCCAGAAGGAGCCAAGTACGTCTCCGTCGGTGTCCCCTCCGCCAACAACGACAACAACGAGAAAAGCAGCTCTGGCTGCTCCGTCAAAGCCGATCAACGTCCCAAAATACAAGCAATGGAGCTTTGAAGACAATAACCGTCGTGGCTCTTTTGTGAGACCAGACGAGGCGGTCACTGACCCGCTCTCCTCTTCTGTTACGTCGCTCTCGTCCAATGAGGACCTCCCAATCCACAAACTGTGGACTCCAGAAGAGGACGAGCTCTTGCTTGCACGCCGCAAAAGGGAGCTCAGCTTTGCGGAGTTGAGCATCTTGTTGCCAACACGTACCGAGGGCGAAATCTGGAGCCGTATCGACGAGCTTGAGACTCGCTCCAAGTCGACGTCGGCTATCGACTTCCGTGAAGCTACCAAGATGACGTATCTCTCGTCTACGCCACAGCGGAAACGCCACTCCCATTCTCATCACAGCATGTCAATGGGTGCTTCAACCCCGACTTTCCGTCGTAAAAGCGAAAGATCGTTCTCTGTTTCTTCGCAGACCTCAATAGGCTCGGGAAGATCGTTCCTCAACGGCGATGCTCTGAGATCACACTCTTTCTCGTACAACCCACCAGTGGTGTTCAACAATCTGCAGCCACAGGCTGTCAGTGAGAGGTACATCCTCCGCAAGGAGTCGATGACCAACGTGACGAATCCTAGACCGTTCATGAAGATGAGATCAAACTCCATCTTCAAGACGTGTCTCGCCACAAGCGCAATCTCAGACGATGAAGATGACGATGGAGTTGAAGGAGACGTCACAAAAGACGAGATCAAGGAGAAGAACCTGCCTTCTCTGGGTGTGTTGTTCAACGAGTACTTCACCAAGTGAAGCCGTGTGACGTTCGAATTTGATGATCGATATTGTATTCACTCTCTCTCTTTTATGTGATCAGATAAGTTATAAAAAATCAGTATTATATGTTGTTATGACAGTAACCTTGGTGTTGAACAAGGTGAAAAGTCAGTTTGAGATGTTGTTCAATTCTCCCGGAGCTTGGCTCCGTATATTTAGTTCTCCGAGTACTATATATACATTTTTTGATTTGTTTTATGTATTGCTGTTCTTGGCATGTTATTCGAGGATGGCCACATCAACATAAATACCACACATATCAACACATAGATATCACAGAACACGCATTGATTCGCTACACATAAACACACAAATGTCTCACAACATTAACATTAATAGTACACATCAACAGGCAAATACCACACAACATACACATTAGTCGAAGGAGATTACATCAACACGCCAATATCAACACATAGATATCGCACAACAGACACATCAACACATAATTTCACATTAGCATTCGCATCAATCCAAGCCGGGCATGTCTACACACCAATACATGAATATCAAAATATGATGAGTTCATCAAACTGTTTATGAGATAATATTACTTCATACGTCACGCTAATCCAAGGACGTCTAACAATCTCACACATACACATTAAAAGTGCTTTTTGGTCTCATGCTTGACATCCTCAACCGTCTCCTCCGCCTCGTTCTTGAACTCGTTGCTCTTCTTCTTGGCCTCGTGCTTCAGGTCCTCGTAGCCCTCCTTGATGTCACGTGCAGCACTCTTGACGGACTCGCCCTCATTCTCCTTGATGCCCTCCTTCACAGAGTCGACGCCCTCCCTGACGTCAGCAGCACTCTGGCGGACACGTGACTTGGCCTCCTCCGTCTTGGCCTGAGCCTGTTCAGTGATGTTCTCAGCGGTTTCCTTCACGGCTTCTGAAGCGCTCTCTGTGGCTTCAATGCCGCTGGCGGCGGCCTGGCCAACCTTGATGTTGAGCTCGTGGAGCTTCTCCTTAGCAGAGTCGATGATGGAGTAACCACGACGGCTGGCGATGGAAGGACGAGCGGTGGCGGCGCTGGCTCTGATGAGAGGAGTTCTGAATAAGGATCTGTACATTGTCAATGGATTATTGTTGAAGATACTGCAGAACAGGAAGTCACAGAGGGAGATTACGGGCTTTTTATATCCCTTTGCACTGCACTATGAGATCTTGTTGCTCTTGCTAGATTGCTCGATTGCTAAGTTGCGCCGGGCGCCCTGCAGGGCGCTGTGCCAATTGGAGCTGGACAAATGCTTTTGTGTATACTAACACATATATTGAGCGCATAGATGATCACCGCTGTTTGTTGTTGTTTGTTGTTGTTCCGTGTAAAGCTGGTGATGTTTGGTTGGCATCTGCCTGTCTTGGGTGCTGAAGATGGGGGAGAGCCCTTCGAATGTGACTCAATGTGCTACAGCGGTCAAAATTGGGCTCTAAAATGGCCACTCACAGGCATACTCAATTGAGCTCACACAATAACTAACCACCTCTCTAATTCCACATAAACCACCAACAAAGACAGGACCCCCAGATACATTACGTGCATGGGGGCTGGTGACACGTGCAGATATGGCAGAAGAGAATGATTACGTAATCATTCATTTTTGCCCCGGGAGGGGTTTTCCTTTGTATTGACTTGGGTTACAGCTCAATTGGCGAGCTAGAAAGACCCCGCCGCTGTTCTACGCTCTTCCATTGGATGGATGTGGTCACGTTTCCGGGAAATTCCCCAACTTTCGTTTCTGGCTGTTTCCACTGTGATCGATGAGCGTCGCGCGCACGCTGAGGCTCCATGGAATCTTCTAGAGTGTGTAGAAAAAACGCCCACTGCGGGATGGATATAAAAGAGAGAGCGCGCACTTTCTCTGCTCGCCCACTTTTCTCCAACCGTCTTGCAACCAACAACTACGAATTCCGCAGATATCAAACATGTCTAAGTCCGAGTCCTACGAGTTCCAGGCTGAGATTACTCAGTTGATGAGTTTAATCATCAACACCGTCTACTCCAACAAGGAGATCTTCCTTAGAGAGTTGATCTCCAACGCCTCTGATGCCCTCGACAAGATCAGATACGAGTCCCTCTCTGACAAGTCCAAGCTTGACTCTGAGCCAGAGCTCTTCATCAGAATCACACCTAAGCCAGAGGAGAAGGTGCTCGAGATCAGAGACTCCGGTATCGGTATGACCAAGGCCGACTTGGTGAACAACTTGGGTACCATTGCCAAGTCTGGTACAAAGCAGTTCATGGAGGCCCTCTCCGCCGGTGCTGATGTTTCCATGATTGGTCAGTTCGGTGTTGGTTTCTACTCTCTTTTCTTGGTTGCCGACAAGGTTCAGGTCATCTCTAAGCACAACGATGATGAGCAGTACGTCTGGGAGTCTAACGCTGGTGGTAAGTTCACCGTTTCCCTCGATGAAACCAACGAGAGAATTGCTCGTGGTACCGTCCTCAGATTGTTCTTGAAGGAGGACCAGCTTGAGTACCTTGAGGAGAAGAGAATCAAGGAGGTCATCAAGAAGCACTCCGAGTTCGTCTCTTACCCAATCCAGCTTGTTGTCACAAAGGAGGTTGAGAAGGAGGTTCCAGATGTTGAGGAGGAGAAGAAGGAGGGTGAAGAAGAAGAAGACAAGAAGCCAAAGCTCGAAGAGGTTGACGAAGAGGAGGAGAAGAAGGAGAAGAAGACCAAGACTGTCAAGGAGACTGTCACTGAGCTTGAAGAGTTGAACAAGACTAAGCCATTGTGGACCAGAAACCCATCTGAGGTTACCCAGGAGGAGTACAACGCTTTCTACAAGTCCATCTCTAACGACTGGGAGGACCCATTGGCTGTCAAGCACTTCTCTGTCGAAGGTCAGTTGGAGTTCAAGGCCATTCTCTTCATTCCAAAGAGAGCTCCATTCGATCTGTTTGAGTCTAAGAAGAAGAAGAACAACATCAAGTTGTACGTCCGTCGTGTCTTCATCACCGATGAGGCTGAGGAATTGATCCCAGAATGGTTGTCCTTCGTTAAGGGTGTTGTTGACTCTGAAGATTTGCCATTGAACTTGTCCAGAGAGACTTTGCAGCAGAACAAGATCTTGAAGGTTATTAGAAAGAACATCATCAAGAAGTTGATTGAGACTTTCAACGAGATTGCTGAGGACTCTGAGCAGTTCGAGAAGTTCTACTCCGCTTTCTCCAAGAACATCAAGCTCGGTGTTCACGAGGACTCTCAGAACAGAAACGCTTTGGCCAAGTTGTTGAGATACAACTCCACCAAGTCCGGTGAGGAGACCACTTCTCTCGCTGACTACGTCACCAGAATGAAGGAAGTTCAGAAGAACATCTACTACATCACTGGTGAGTCTTTGAAGGCTGTTGAGAAGTCTCCATTCCTTGATGCCTTGAAGGCTAAGGACTTTGAGGTTTTGTTCCTTGTTGACCCAATTGATGAGTACGCTTTCTCCCAATTGAAGGAGTTCGAGGACAAGAAGCTTGTTGACATCACCAAGGACTTTGAGTTGGAAGAGACTGAGGAGGAGAAGGCTGCTCGTGAAAAGGAGGAGGCCGAGTTCGATGCTCTTGCTAAGGCTTTGAAGGAGATCTTGGGTGACCAGGTCGAGAAGGTTGTTGTTTCCCACAAGCTTGGTGATGCTCCAGCTGCTATCAGAACCGCTCAGTTCGGTTGGTCCGCTAACATGGAGAGAATCATGAAGGCTCAGGCTCTTCGTGACAACTCCATGTCTTCCTACATGGCCTCCAAGAAGATCTTTGAGATTTCTCCAAAGTCCAAGATCATCAAGGAGTTGAAGGCTAAGGTTGAGGCTGAAGGTGCTCAAGACCGTACCGTCAAGGACTTGACCACTTTGTTGTACGAGACTGCCTTGTTGACCTCCGGTTTCTCTCTTGAGGAGCCAACCAAGTTCGCTACCAGAATCAACAGATTGATCTCTCTTGGTTTGAACATCGATGAGGATGAGGAGTCCGCTGCTGCTCCAGAGGCTGCCACTGAGGCTCCATCTGAAGAGGCTGTTGCTGAGACTGAGATGGAGGAGGTTGACTAAGTCTTCTTTCTCCCCCTTTCAGTCCCTTTTGCACTTTGCTCTTTTCTTTTTGTCTTCGTTTGCTTGTTAAATAGGTGTGTTTTTCATTTGGTTCGCTAATTCTCTGTATAAACAACGGCTTATTAAAAGGTTATATATTTTGGTTAATGTCTGTGATGTTCCTGTAGTGGCCGAGTGTAAACAACGGCTTAAGATTAGAAGGATTTTGTTAACGTCAGTGATGTTTTCTCTGTAGACATGGCCAAATCATAGTGGCGCATTTACTTCTTTATTAAATTATCACTACTTGTGTAATACCAATCTATACATATACATGTCTTTTTCATTAAGATTTACACGTATAACATAAGACTATTCATCAATATCTTAACACTCCTTAGTATCAAGTGTGGCCGAATCATCGTCGCGCTTATGAGGAAAAACCCTGGTTCAAGCCCACATCAACAGGAAGAGAAGAGGCATTGTAGCAAGAACGGTCAAAAAAGCTGCTTGTACAATCTCACCCGCTTCGTCTTCGAGATTAATACCTCTCTAACAAATCAAATCCCCACTTTTTTACCATTTTTGGTCACCGGTGACAAGAAAAAGCGAACTACAAACCTTTGATCCTCATCATTATTGGCCCAGTAAAGAGCTCAAAATCACACAATGGCTGAAGTTGGGGACACAGTACTTCCCTCTGGTGCTGTAATACGTTCTTTGCCGACCTCACGAGTGGAACTAGCCACTCAGACCAATCAGAGCTCGACAACGGCTGTTTCAACACCGACAACGGCAGCTCAAAAACCTGCCAATCAGACCTCCAATGGAACACACAAATTAGCTACTAAGTCATCAGCATCAACGGCTCGGCCACAGCCGGTAACAGTTTCTACACGCTGGCCACAGTCTAAGCTCGGTGGTGATGGCTACGATATATTCGGAGATGACGAAGACGAGGAGGAGCTCGAAGTCCTAACTACACGGGTGCCGTTGATCGATCTTGTTTCTCGTCAACGGATAAGCATCTCCGTCAAATCGACCAAATGCACACACATCCAGGCCTTTGACTACCACACTCTGTGCAAAATGAGCAACACGCCTGAGGATTTCTTCGACCGTTGTGAGCTGACAGCCTCACGGTATTTCTACAAGGCTTTAGACAAAAAAGACGGCTCAATTGGTGACAAAACTGTGAGACAGGTGTTCAAAGTTGACAAGAAGCAGCTGAAGACGAAGCCCAGTACTCAGCTGTCCAATCTGAGGCTGACCAAGAAGCGACAGACTTTACATTTCAAGTGTCCTGTGTGCAATGTTGCCTTCACCTCGAGGGAGCTGATTCATGACGACTTCATGGCTGTGGTTCTGGAGCACGTGCCCAAAGACGTTGAAGTTGTGGAGATTGACGACAATGGCATAGTCACCGTAGTGGAGGAAAAGGCCCCATACGAAAAGGCGAACGAGGTGATAGCGTTGAGTGATGAGGATGAAGAGGACGAGGACGAGGATGAACCGGTGAGGAAGAAGAAGAAGACCGTGAAGCTGTTCAGCGACGAGGAGGATGATGATGAAGACTCCTTCAACCTCTCAGAGTTCCTGGACACCGATGACAGTGGCGATGAGTACTTCCAGGTTGAGGGCACCGCTGAAGATCCTGTTGTGATTGATTGAACGGGATATAACGCTTGACGAATTACGACACTGGTACGAATAAAAGAGATATTAATGCTGCGACGAATAAAAGAGATGATTAACTTAAGGCGTCGATACGAATATAAGAGATGATTAACTTACGACATAGGTACGAATAATTGGAGAAATAATTCTGTGAAGTACCTACGACATGGATACGAATGAAACTACCACTAGGGACATTAATGCTGCGAATAAAAGAGATAATTTACGACAAATTGAAGAATCAGATCATAATGAAATCACAACATCATAATACGAATATATACTACAATGCTTGACAAATTACGACACTGGTATCCGTAAAAGAGATAAGTAGCTTAAGGCATTGGTAGGGATGAAAAACATCTGTAGGATAGGGATAAGTAAAAGAGATACTTACGGAATCGATACGAATACTGTTACGTCGACATCGACGATGCGAATCAAAGGGATAATTTGCAAACTTGATTATGCAAGGATATAAATAAAAGAGATAATGCTGATGAACTAAAGGTTCCGTCGACTACGACATCGATGGAAATAATTGTTACGGAGTACGAATAAATCAGAAATTAATGCTGAATATTAACAAATTAAGGTTCCCTAAACTAAGACATCGATACGAATAAAGCAGATAATGTTACGGAATACGAATAAAACAGATAATGCTGATTAGTGAACGTAGAAAGTTGTCATGCAGGCATCAGGCCTGTGCTTCCGAGGATACGGCCTCAATGGAGTCGGGTTTCGGTTTCCGCTTGATGATCTCCAGGTAATTTGACGGCACATAGCCAGTTTTGCCATTTCTGGAACGTACTCTCCACCATTGTGAAGGCTTACCCGTAGGGTCCGCCTTCGACAGAATGGCAACGAGATCGCCCTCTTTGAGCTCGAGCTCCACCTGTGGATTCTCGGGGACAAAGTGGTACAGAGCTCTGCCAAACTCGATGTTAGTGATGTCGATGGGCTGCTGAGGCTGTCCAGGGAGGCCATTCGGGAACTGGCCTGGGAGAGCCACATTCCTCTGTTTGGCCAGATGCAACACCAGCTTTTTGAGCAAAAAGGGTGTCCCGATGACCATCGCCAGGAAGATCAAGAGCGGTTTCAGAGAGATTCTCCTGGTGGAACGCGTGGCCTCGGCCTGGCTCTTCGCATCGAACTTGGCGAACTCCTTCGCATCAATCTTCAGTGTCTCGGCAACCGACTTCCCCGTCAGCTTCGCAGCGAGCTTCTTGAAGTACTTGATGAGCGCAAAGATGCCCAGAAACGAGCCCAGAGCATTCTTTAAGTTACCAAACTGCTCAGCAACGCTGATCATTGTGAAGAAGGACGAGTGTGTGGCCATGTAGGTGGCCTCCAGCATCTGTGCAAAGCCTCCAAATGCACCAATGATGCTTTCAATGAGCTGGAAAGTGGCCTGTGTGCTCTCGGCAAACCCTCCCTCACCGTTCATTCCACCCATTCCACCCATTCCACCATACATTCCGCCTCCCATGCCCCCATACATGCCTCCCATTCCGTATCCACTTCCATACATGCTTCCGTAGCCTCCAAGTCTCGAACCGTAGCCTCCCATGCCATACATTGAGCTTCCATAGCCTCCCATTCCACCTCCGTAGAGAGAGCTACCATACATATTGGAGCCATAACCACCACCTAAACCATGTGATGAGGAGTCATACGAGTAAGGCGTAGCAGAATGGGCATCTGTAAGCGACGTGGGCCGCTCGGGTAGAGGTTCCTGTCTGGGTGAGTGGACTGTTGGTTGAGGGTTGATCTCTGTGGCCTGGCCTGAGGCAGCTGCGAAGTGTTAGTAGAGAGTACTTTGTGCAAGAGCTCGTTGGGTAACTCACCAGCTGCAGAGGTGCCGGAGGCGACCTCCCACGGTTTTGGTCTTGGTGCCGCCATCAATGAGCGTGGAGTTGTTCGGTGAAGATAAGCTGTCTTTCGCAGGGGGGGGTTTGCCCGTTTTTGATCTCAAGCGTAGAGTTTTTGGTTAGTGCAGGGCTTGTGGTGTTCTAACACTGCAGTTGGATGTCGACACACTTGAAGTGGTTGTTTAGGAGCTTTAGTGGATATTTTTCCTACTTTTGATGCCAGTATATGGTGTGGAGTTGCATCGCTTTTCTCCTCGGTGATTCCCCACTGAATGGAAAATTGGTTCGCGGGGATAAAAAAAAACATGTTCGCGGAAAATTCGCGACGGGAGCAAAAATAAAAGAAGTGGACGAGTCCGGAGTCGAACCGAAGACCTCTCCCATGCTAAGGGAGCGCGCTACCAACTACGCCACACGCCCTTCTTGGAAACCTAGAAAATAGTACAATGACAAGCGACACTGAAGAGGGTCGCAATCTTTACGACCATAACCACCTACAGAGATTCCTTCCAAGACGGTACACATATCTGCGCCGTCGTAAATTTCGCACATAGCTAGACATTTTATATCATTACAACGGTTTAAAGCACATAGTAAAACATATATTTAAAAGGAATAGAGCCCAGTAAATGTCAAGGGCTGATATAAAAAGTGTCATTACAGTTCGAAGCATTAAATTGACCATTGTTTCGGGTATTCGGATCAATGAATAAAAGGGTCCTTTATCATTGTATCAATGAGGTCATAGGGTTATTTGGTGAACGAAGTCATAGGCTTCATATCAGTGTATCAACCTCTGAAACAATCGTCAATCCTCTCCGTATCTTGGTCTTGTTTCTGGATGTGTGTGCCAACGTTCTCAGGACACGTCTATCTCTTTCGGCGATTGTAGCGAGCTGCTCCTTCTCACGAACCAGAACCTCATTATGCGATTTCAAGGTCTTGATTGTGTAGAGCAAGTCTTGGACAAGCTCATTGTGTTGTGATGATGAGAGCTGAAGCTTGTTCTCAGCCTTGGCATCAACTGAAACTAAGCGTTCGGTGACTGGGGAAGTCATTGGTGTGGTGTTGGCTGTAGCGACGCTCTTCTCAGAGTAGAAGGTAGTCTCCTCGTCTTCGTCTTCTTTGTCCGAGGCTTGTTGCTTCAATTTCAGGATTTCTCTGTTCTTCTGATCGATTGTGGTCTTGTGGATCAGCTTGAACTTGTTCAACTGCTGGTTTGTGTCAGTGAACTTGATCTCCAACTCTTCGTAAAGCTTAATAGTTCTGTTTAGCTCCTCATTAACGTCATCCAGCTGCTGCTGTAGGTCCTCATAGGACTCAGCAATTTGACTGTCCTGCAGTCTTTCGTTCGCAGCAACTAGCGTCTCATTCTCAGATCTCAGACTTTGGTTCTCTTGCTCAACAAGTTTCAGTTTCTCAATCTCTTGTCTCAACGCCAGCAGCTCGTCCTCCTGCGAATTATTTGACTGTCTCCAGTCGCTCTGGCTCGTCTGCGGAGACGTGTTCTCGAATATCATCTCTGACGAAGAAGGCGAATACACACCAAGGCTGTTGTCAGAGTTCTCTCTGTACGCAGAAGACCACTTCCCCTGTGGCATCGGCTGCAGCTGTGGAGACATCAGCGACTCCTGCGACGGGAAATACTGCTGGTGTGGTTGATGGCTAAGAGAGTTCGATGACATGGATCTCATGGACGCTCTGGAGGAATGGTGCAGCATTGGAGGACGCTGGAAAAAGGCCGTGCTGTTGTCGGCATTATTGGCGTGTAGTCTCGGGACCGAGGACATCCTCTGCTGCTTGTTGAAAAGCTCGAACTTCTTCTGGATCTGTGTCTTGTGGTGTTTCTTCTGGTTGAGGACGGCCAATGACGTGGTTTTGAGGCCAATGCCTTTGTTGCGGGAGGAGTCGAGGGCTCCGAACACCGTCGAGTCGTGGAAGTCTGTCATGGCGTTGAGGGAGCGTCTGTGCCTGAGAAAGGCTATGGATAGAGGTTTGTGTGAGGACGTTGTTGTGTTGGAGAGTTCGTTATAGTGCGACGCGAAAGTTTGATGGAAGGGGTAGGTTTTTCTTTCCGAATAGGGTAATCCTAGGGACGCGTACTGTCTCACGCGTTTTGAGTCGATTCTATCAATTCCCGGTTCGTCGTGGTGAAAGACAAAGGACAACAGATCTTGTTAGCTCTATGCTGGTACAAAGCCACAAGGCAGGGAAACAGGCCTGCCCTTCGTATATAACAGCGTTCGCAATGAAGATATTATAGTCCTCTCGATCGGGCAAAATGTAAACAGATGCGCGTGCATATAAAGAAGCATCACAATCCCTGACAGATTCTCTGCACTTGCACCTTAAGTGTTGCCTGGGCCACTGCTAAAGCATGCACAGTTTGACCTCATTGCCCGGTGAACCGATTGTGTCGGCCGTCGATCTTTGCTAAAAGGGTGAGGATTAGCCGAGCCCCTTTAACCGAGAACGGCCCCTTGACCCAGGTACAAAGGTACATTCATGTAACCGTTCTGGGTGCCCATTCAGGATATCCTCTTTCAGCTTCCACTCTGTATAGCAAAACATAAACTGATGCCACACACGCAAGAACAAACAGATATACGCCGGTTCGTATCGCACCTCGAAGCAGAAGCACAGCTACGTCCTGAGAAGCCGAACATCCATCTGATGATCATCGGTGAGACATGTAAAGTCATGAGGTACCAAAGTGTACTCCAGATCAGCGGTCCAGCACTGTAAAGTCATAGCAGAGACTCTCTTCAGGTGTGATAATATATTGGAGTGCTTCGCATGAACATCACTTGAAATAAGGTTGGGGACTAATCCCAAGACAACATATGCGAAACTAGGCTTCTCTTCCTCCCCCCTTGGCCGATCTCAGGAGTTGGAGTTATCGATGTCTCATCTATTCCATATCTAGAGGGTGAGATATTATATTCAACCAACATACCGAGGTAAGAATTCATATACTCATATCATATTGTTATGCAGATGCACATGGAGTCTGTATATCCATGCTGGGATCAGGACTGGTAGTTAGATCTTAGGTTGCGTCTTGATTGGATCTGAGATAGGTTCTTGGACTGAATTCTGCGACTAGTTCGGAAACCGTGTGCTTTGAGTGCTCTAGCATTCTGTTGTTGTTCTTCTTCACCGAAACTGCTTTGATCACTCAAGTCATCCAATTCTTCCTTAGAAGCATCAATTACAAACTCTGTGTCTTTGTCATCTTCATTCACCATAGTGATATCATCATCATCATCATCAATATCAACATCATGGTCTGACGTTTCTGGTGTGAAGGAACCAATCAGTGAATCATCTGGAGAAGATCTTTGTCTAGCCGTTCTGCTATCAATCGCTAACCCATCATCCTTATCCAGCGGTCTCGAGCGGGTCAGATCAGTAATCTTGTGTGGATCACTATTATCAGATCTGCAATCTTCCTCTTCCTCTTCTTCTTCCTCATCATCATCAACCAGTATTGTCTTTTTTACTGGCTTCTTCTTATTCAGTTCCATTCCCGGATAGCAAACAACATACGTGTCTTCGTTCTCTTTGAGACATCCAACGTCATCAACGTCATCAGCATCCATATCATCGAATATCTCCGAAAGTGTCTGTGTTTCAATGTCTCTAGTATCATGGATGTCGTCTTTCAAAAAATTGGCCAACATTTGAATGCTTTTCTTCATCGGATCAAGTTTAGAATCTCCAACATCATTCTTACTAGATGTCTCAACTGTTGTTGGTCCCACTTGGTTTACACCACACGAAGGGCCAAAGATCATTGGCTTCCACAAAAGTGCGTCTGGATTCAACTTGACATAATTCTTCTTCTCCCAGTTGTTGATTATCTCATTCAATTTGTTGATTTTGATGGATATTGCGTATTTCCCTGTGATTGGATCACGAATTAGTGCTTCACATTGTTCCAAACCAACAACAACATCGGATGCGATCATACCTGTTAGACTTGCCAATTGGGAAATAGAAACACTGAACCTGTCAACATCTAACAGCTCTTCGGAACGTGCATATAGTTGCTTGAGCGTATATGCAATTCGAATCTTCCAGTAATTCCTATAACTGAGTAAACCTAAATCACTCAACGGTTTCTCTGGTGTACCTTGCTTGAATTCACGGCAAGATAACAAATATGAAAAATCCATCAATAAGTTACCATAGCCTTTTCTTTGATAGATTGGAAGTGTGAGGATACAACTGACGTTGTAATTGGTTGAGTTCAGCTTCTCTTTAGAGAAATATCCAACAAAATGGTGATTCTTTGTGATTGGGTCAATCTCCGTCAGCACATAGAACATGAATGGTTCAACATCATAGTATAGAGTCTTTGAGTTTAAGAACAACTTTGCCAAGAGACACAAATTTTGGCAATAAATGACACTTTTACGACCATCAATTTCAAATATTGAGTTCTCACCATTGCGATATATCTCATTACCTGGTGGATGGAACACATCACATTTGAGTTTGTGTCTGTGTAATATGTACTTTGATGACATGTACTTCAAACAGTGTTCACAGATGTACAGCATTCTGTTTCTACTGTACTCCTCGGGATAAGGAGCAGTGTACCAAGTTTGGATTTCATAATCTCTAAACTGAATGAATCTGATTTTCGATGATTGAGAGTATGGGTCCTCTTTGTATCCTTGGTTCAATATCACTGTGTTATTCCTCAATCTCTCAGGTTCTGACTTCTTCAGAAGCTTCTTGAACAAAACACGGTCTTCTCTTTTCGGTATCGTCTTAGTGTTGATAGCATCCGATTTGGGTAGGGCTCCTCTATAGAGCAGTTCGTCATCGGACTCGTATGTCTCGATATCCTCCTCCTCTTCCTCATAAACGTTGAAATCGTCCATCTCATGGTCCCCAATGTCAAACACGTCTGATTTCCTAAGGGGTGACGGGTCCCTGAACTGGAAAAACTTAGACTTGGCATACTTGATCTTCACAATGCACTTCTTTGTTGAGGTGGAAAGGTCAACTTGCACGTTTGGGTTTGACTTCCAATCGATCTCCTTAACAATGGGCATGATACTCCGCCTGCGGTGTGATCTTCCTGGTGTGGGTGTTGCTGGTGTTGATGTTGGAATTGAATGTGATGAGAGGGGACGTTTGGCGGTCAAAAGGTCGACATTGTACGTGACTGGTTTCTGGTCTCGCTTTCTCAAGCTTCGATGCACGTTATCGAGCTCAGCTTCCTTAGCTGCTCGTTCAAGAAAGCCATCGTACTCCGTGTTGTCTGGGATGATCAGAGACCTCAGGATGTTTCTCTTTCGTCTCTCCTTCTCCTCGGGCGACACTTCCCGGGGTGTGGCTCCTCTGTTTTCCTTGTTGGGCTCCTTTCTCGCCAATGCCATTGTATGAGTTTTTATGGTGATTGTGCTAGAGGAGTGTAGTTGGTAGGGGGAAAACTTCTCCACACTGTGCGTGGATCGGGCTCTTGTGCGACGGCCAGTAGGGCGGTTCACGCGGAAACAAAGGGATGGCAATGGTGTGGCGAATATTGAGCCAACTAGCACGGCGCCTCCTGATTGGACGCTGGGAATATGGTTTTGTTGTCTTGTAAGAGGATTTTGTTCTGTCTTCTCTGTGACGCGTCGTGAAAAGGCGGCAGCTCCTGACCGCGATCTCCTCAGCAAATTCGCGAAAACGGTAGGGGCCGCACTTCATGCTGAGGCTCACGCTTTGGCACTATAAACTCATGAATTCACTACACGTACGTATTCCTAAATGCAAACAAAACTCTAATTCATCACTTCATAAAAACACAAATAATCAAACAAAGAACTGGTACAAAGTGTTCTTGACCCTGGCCATACCTCTGAGGCTCTGCCACTTCTCCCTGTCCTCTCTCTCCTCTTCGGACTCGTGGTATCTGTCTGTGTCAAAGTCCATTTCCTCTGTTCTGACGTATCTGTCCCTCCAGTGGAAAGCAAACCAGATGATAAACGTTGTAGGGAACACGAGGAGCTCGAGATAAGACTGGAAGAAGTTGTAAACACTCCATGGAGCAAACGCACTCCAACCTTGAACAAGCAAGATGAACAAAGTGAAGATCACAACGAAGTAAGGACCGTATGGATATGTCCAGTTCTTGAACTGTAGCTCGTGAGTTCTTCCTTGCTTTTCCAGACCTCTTCTGAATCTGATAGAAGTAATACCAATACTCAACCAAGCCAATTGGTTGGAAACACCAACAATGTTCTGCAGCCAGTTCCACAACTCACCGGCACCGATGAAAGAGGAACCGAAGCAGAGACCACCGGCAAACCATGTTATAAGGACGGCAACGTATGGAGTTTGGTAACGGTTCTTCCAGGTCAAGAACTTTGGCAAGTATCCATCGGTTCCAAGGGTATAAGCAAGCATAGAGCCGGCATACAAAGCATGGTTACCAGCTGATATGATAGAGGTGAGAATAACAGCGTTCATGAAAGATCCAGCAGCCTTGGAACCGGCCTCTTGGAAGACAATCGTGAATGGAGAGGTGACAACAGATTTGGTCGACAAGTTTGGATAGTTGTATGGGACGTTCATGGCAATGAAGAACACGGAGAAGACGTAGAAGATGATGATTCTATAGAACACAGTCTTCGTCACAATCATGGTGGATTTGACAGGGTTTTTTGCGGAACCAGCTGTAATGGTGATACTTTCTGTTCCTCCGAAGGCGAATGCTGCGGAAACGAACAGCTTGGAGAAACCCTTGAAGCCGTCAACGAATGGGGCATCGCCGATGGTCCAGTACTTGAAACCGATGTACTCGTGCTGGCTGTTATGGCCAGCGTTGACCACAATACTCACAATGAAGAAGGCAATGATGGCAACAACCTTCAACAGAGCCAACCAGTATTCGGTCTCACCGTAAAACTTGACGTGGAAAATGTTCAATCCCAGGAGCAAGAACCAGAAGATCAGGGAAACAATCCAGAAATGGAAGTCGGTCCAGTAGCTCATCACCAACTGCAACGCGGTCAAATCACTGGCAACACTGACAGCGTCATTAAACCAGTAGTTGATCAGGATAGCAAAACCGAAGCTTTCACTACCAAACTTTCTGGCAAACGAACAGAAAGAACCAGCAATAGGCATGAAGGCACTCATCTCACCCAGAGCCAACATCACCAAATACACTAACCCACCGATGATAGTGTAGTTCAAAAACAGCGACAGAGGACCACCTTTAGACAAAGCAGGGCCTGTTCCCAGGTACAAACCTGTACCGATGATACCAGCGATGGAAATCATGGAGATTTGACGTGGTGAAAGGGAACGGTTGAGGGAGTTCACGGTACCCTCCTCAACGGAGGGACCAGAATTCAAGCTCTGGTCGACGCTGAGTTTCTCTGGATCGTCAGACATCTTTGGGTGGTACAATAAGGATGGGATGTTCACAGAGAAGGAAGTGCGCAAGGAAGAGGAAAAGAAAATTTTCAGATGGTTGTATATACCTGGACCCCTTGCTCTCCCTCCACAAACATTACGCTGGCCGCCGTTCCGATTGCGTGCTCCAGCTCCGCTTAGCGAACTGTGGCGCCCTGGAAAACAATAGCGAAGCGCCACATATGTGTCTTGTTTTTAGTGGCAGGCGGGCCTTAATTACGCCTATGATAGTTTGCCGTGTGTTAAGGCAGAAGAAGTGGAATTTGTGCCGTGCGGCTTCCGCAAGGATTGACAGCTTTGCGGAGTTCCGCGTCTTCGCGAAACGGTTGAAGCACGCAGGTCCGCATTAGGTCACGTGATAGTCATGTGACTTTCGGGCACTCGTACATCCATGCCGCACGTGAGTATCACGTGACCATAACCACATCTTCACTCCAACAGGATCACTCGAGCCTCGTACGGGATCAGTTTATTCGTGGTCATCCTTCCAGCAGCGTTGCTCAAGATTACCTCACCTTCCGGGAAGTCGTACTCCACCTCGCTGTCGGTGAAGTTCATTATGACCACAGCACGCTTATCCTTGCAAGTCTTCTGGTAGGTGAAAGTCTCGGTGTTCTCGTAGTCCAGAATCTTGAAATCGCCATGGACGAACACATCTTTGTGCTCTTTTCTCAGCTTCAAAGCCCTCTTGTAGTAGTTTAAGATCGAGTCTGTGTCTTCCCTTTGGGACGCAACGTTGATCTCCTTATAGTTATCGTTCACCCTCATCCAGGGACTTCCGGTGGTAAATCCAGCACTCTCTGAAGAGTCCCATTGTACGGGGGTTCTGGAATTGTCACGGGCCACCAGGTTGATGTTAGCAAGAACTTTTCTAGTCTCCTCTTCGGTGTGCTCTGCGTCATTGAATGCCTTCCAGTAGTTGATGGACTGGATATCCAGGTATTCCTTCATATCCCAGCTCGGAGGCACATTTGTCATTCCAATTTCCTGTCCTTGATACAGGAAAAGTGTACCTGTCAAAGTGCATTCCATGGTGGCAATCATCTTAGCGGAGCGTTTCCAGAACTCCGGGGTAGAAGTGTTTCCAAATCTTGTGACACAACGAGGAAGGTCATGGTTCTCAATAACAACAGTTATCCAGGTGTCGTTCCGTTCACCAGTTTCGTCATCAATCAGGAAGTTTGCTTGATCCTGAACTGAGTCCTTGAAGTCGGATAGTGTGAAGCCTTTGTACCGGAAACGGTCGTTGGGATCAAGGCCCAACTCCACAGTTTGGAACTGGAACATGATATTCATCTCCTTCTCCTTAGCACTAACATATGGGACAGCATCGCTCTTCGAACACCCAATCACTTCACCCACTGTCATAGCATCATATTTGGAGATAACACGCTCGTTCATCTCCTTGTGGAACTCGTGGATTCTCGGACCGTTCAGAACCTTGGGCCAGGCTGGCTGGTACTTTTCCTCCGGGTAAGTTATGGGAGCATCATCAAATCTTTGATCCTTCGAGTACATAGCTGCGGTGTCGACACGGAACCCGTTGACACCTTTTTTCAGCCAGAACTCCATTGCATTGTCATAGATCGTATTTCTTGTCTCGTCATTGTCCCAGTTTAAATCTGGTTGAGATTTGGCAAATAATCTCAGATAATACTGGCCAGTGAGCGCATCGTACTCCCAGGCACTCCCACTGAACACACTGGCCCAATTATTCGGCTTATCCCTCCATATGTACCAGTCCCGCTTGGCACTTTCTCTGGATGATCTCGACTCTCTGAACCAAGCATGTTCAGAACTGGTATGGTTTACAACTAGATCCAGGATGATCTTCATACCACGCTTTTTGATCTCTGCGATGAGCCGGTCCATGTCGTCCATGTCCCCAAACATCGGGTTCACCTTCTGGTAATCTGAAATGTCGTAGCCCATATCGTCCAATGGCGAGTCGTAATGGGGTGAGAGCCAAATAACGTCAACTCCGAGGTCCTTGATGTGATCAAGCTCGGACGTGAGGCCTTGAAGATCGCCCACTCCGTCCCCGTTGGAGTCCTTAAAGGACGCAGGCCAGACCTGGTAAACCGTGACATCTTTCCACCAGGGGGGTTCCTCCGTCATGTTTTGTGCCAATTAATGTATTTTTGAAGAGTTCAACTGAAAATATAGCTTTGTTTCATGGTTGCGAGTTCTTGCGGACGTTGCTGTTTCGGGTTTTCCGTGATCTGCGGGGTCTCGAGACCATCATATTCTGTCGCGGGGGCTTTTCGAGGACTTCATTTATATTTTAATTAATTAAAGGTTTTATTTCATATATTATAAAACATGATGATGACACGAATGACACGAAAACATGAGCAAACATGAGCAACCATGGATACGGCGCCCACACTAGCTGGCATTTTTATGCAGACATATTCAAAGGGGGAGTCTTTCCCTATTTTCTCAATATTTTTATCATTTATATAGATTAATATGTTTTTATCACTTTTTCGACGTATGATATAGTTTTTTTGGTGATCACATAATTAGTGAACCATATTCCAAATTATATAGTTGTGCACAACAGCTCAGGCCAATTTCCAGATCTATTCTCATCTGCAGCTGCTGCATAATTCTATTACCCAGGAAATTGGTAAATCCATAACCACGTTTCTCCAGCAAACCAAAGTAATACCATTAGAAAGGTCTGCCTTTGAAGGAAAATGCATATGAACTCTGTACTCAATTTGTGTTTAATATAAAGCCACAGAAAAAAGACCTCCAGTCATAGTTAACAGCGCGATCTCCGGATCTTGTGATATTCTGCAGGAACAGATCGAATAAAACACGCTTCTCGGGGAACCGCACGCGACATCCGAGATTATACCCACCTGAAGAGCCTCAATCTTCTAAAGGCTTGCCAAAAACTCTTCCCTGAAGAATACTCTCCTGATTCTCATGTGCTCTCTCGAAACACGCACCAGAACCTGAGATTCCAGACCCGGACAATATGCACGGCCGTTAACGTCCCCGTTTCCTGGTCAGGTGGTCAGGGACCAAAGTCTCTGAGTCCAGATTCTCCGTTGAGATCTTCGAGCTTCTGTCTGGTTATCTCTCTGCTTCTCTGTAGTGAAACTCGGCTAAAACTCGATAGAAAACGAGCTATATACTCTTTTCTGTTCAATGGAACCAACCACTAACACACCCATTATAGACCTCGATGGGTGTATGCACATATTCCACGTACAGAAATGCATCAGGCAACAATCAATTGAGTGCTGTCGCTGCAGACTCCTGTCTAGATCTCTCTTGTTTAGATCTCACTCAACAACGCAAGTTCCTGGACATAACTAGGATCTATCTCCATCATCACTGTTGGAAACACACCTCAGAAACTATAAAAGGCGCAAATTATCCCCCATGTAACTCATCTTATTTGCATTTCAATCTCATAGTCATCCAGTTCCATCTCTCACAATGCTAGCCCTTCTTCCTCTCTTAGCACTTGTGAGTGCCGCTGATGTTGCCTCGCTCTATGCCCAATGTGGTGGTTCTGGTTGGTCCGGACCAACTGTCTGTGCATCACCAGCTTCTTGTGTCTCCCAGAACGAGTACTACTACCAATGTGTTACTACTTCTGCTGCTGCTACTACTACTAAGAAACACACCAAGACCCTCACCAAGGTGACCTCAACCAAAGCTACCTCTACAAAGACCAAGACCACCAAAACGTCCAAAGCTACCAAAACGTCTACAAAGACCAAAGCCAAGACCACTAAAACTACCTCTACTGCTACAAAAGTGGCTGCTACCTCTTCTGCTGCTTCCACAGGCTCTTCTGACTCCGCTTTCGGCTTCGCTTCCCTCAATGGAGGTACCACCGGTGGTGCTGGTGGTTCCAAAGTGTCAGTTTCAACTCTGGCTGACTTGAAGAAGTATGCTTCAGCTAAGGGTGCTTACATCATTTACGTCACCGCTGACATCACTGGTAATGAGGCCGTGAAAGTCGCTTCCGATAAGACCATTGTTGGTAAGACTTCTGGTATCACTTTGACTGGTGTCGGTTTGAGAGTCCTGGGAGCACAGAATGTCATCATTAGAAACTTGAAGATTGAGAAGTGTCTAGCTCCAACTGATGCCATTGCTGTTCAGGCTTCCAAGAATGTCTGGATTGATCACTGTGATATGTCTACCGACAGAGACCATGGGAAGGATTACTACGACGGTCTGATGGACATTACACACGCTTCTGACTACATTACAGTCTCCCACTGTCATCTGCACGATCACTGGAAGGCTTCTCTTGTCGGACACTCCGACTCTAACGGTGCTGAAGATAAAGGCCATCTGACCGTTACCTTCGCTTACAATATGTGGCAAAACTTGAACTCCAGATGCCCATCTCTCAGATTCGGTACTGTTCATATGTACAACAACTACTTGCTTGATATTAACGACGGTGTGAACATCAGAAAGGGTGCTGTCGCTTTGATCGAGAACAACGTTTTCTCCGGTGCTGGAAAGACCGTTTACTCTGTTGACGGTACTGGTTCTGCTAAATTGTCCGGTAATGACTTTGGTGGTGTCAATGCTGACATTGATGCTGGTTCTCTCTCCGTATCTTACGCATACTCCTTGACTAAAACTACTGATGTTGCTTCCTACGTCAAGGCCAACGCCGGTGCCATTCTTTCGCTGTAAAGTTAGCCAAAAGAACGTGTATATTAGTGTGACCTATTGGTGAGTAAATAAGGGATCTTGGCATGATGGTTAATTACAATAGAAGGTGGTTTATATAGTTCTCACGCTAAAATCAATGTCTATATTGCAGATGACGTATTGGTCTCTAATTCAATGATATATATTCATAGCTGTGATAATCTGGCATTGTGAGATTATCGTGTTAAGCGATTGTAATAGGATCTGTATGACAAGACGTCAGCCTAATAAACCTCGTCTTATTGGAAGAAGTATGTAGAACATAAGTGATATAGTGAGTGTGCAATTAAGTACTCCTGCATCGCTATTACTGCTATTGCTAATCAGTTGCGATAGCCTTTGTTAGGATCGCTATGATTGCCTGATTTGGGTTATACCATTACAATAACAGAATTCTAACGCTTCGAAATTGGGCTTTCTTTTCACCATCCTCTGGCAACATTGGGGCCTCACCTCTCCCCTTTATCCTCAGGAATCCTATGTCTTTGTTTCGGGCTTCTCGCAGCTCGTGCTGGATCACGTGCGCTTCACTTACCGCATCGGGAACTTCCATCACCAAGCCACAAGGCAGGGCATTGCATATTTAAGGCGGCATTGATACCTCGTTCTTCCAGCTTCTCTCTCCCCTTAGAGCTTCTGTTTTATTTTCAAACCAACAATGACGAAGAAACAGCCAAACTTCGTGGTTATCGTCGCCGATGACCTGGGATTCACTGACACTGCTCCTTACGGTGGTGAGATCTCTACACCAAACCTCGCTAAATTAGCTGCTGGAGGTCTTCGCTTTACAGACTTCCACACAGCTTCTGCCTGCTCGCCGACTAGATCGATGCTTCTCTCCGGTACAGATAACCACATTGCCGGTCTGGGCCAGATGGCTGAGCTCATGAGACAGGCTCCCGAGCTTTTCGATGGTAAAGAAGGGTATGAAGGCTACCTCAACTTCAAAGTCGCTGCTCTTTCTGAGATCTTGCAAGAGAATGGCTATTACACTTTTCTCTCTGGTAAATGGCATCTAGGTAATTCGCCACAGTATTGGCCTTCTGCTCGTGGATTTTATAAGTCCTACGGCTTGCTGAGTGGTGCTGGAAACCACTACAAGTACTTCCCCAAGGATGAAAAAGGAGAGCATGTCCAGTTTCTCCCACCAATATACCAGGAGAACGGCAAAAGGCTTGACCCAGACACTGATATCCCAGACGACTTCTATTCAACTGTGAACTACACTGATAAGTTTCTGGAGCAACTTGATGGGAAAGGCGATAAGCCCTTCTTCGGATTCTTGACCTATACAGCCCCACATTGGCCCTACCAGGCTCCAGAAGATGTTATTGCAAAATACAAAGGTGTTTACGATAATGGACCAGCAGAGCTGAGAAAGAACAGGTTGAGCAAAGCTATTGAATTGGGAATTCTCCCCGAAGGTGTCGAGCCTCATAAGGTTGAAACATTGAGAGCCAAAGGATGGGATGAGTTATCTGACCGTGAAAAGGCCATTGAGAACCGCATCATGGAAGTTTACGCCGCCATGGTTGATGTCATGGATACTCAAATCGGTCGTTTATACGATAAGCTTGTCGATATTGGTGAACTGGATAACACTTTCATTGTGTTCATGTCTGACAACGGAGCAGAAGGTATGCTTTTGGAAGCCATGGCTGTGCGCAACGAGCACGCAGGCAAGATGATTAAAAAGTATTATGACAACTCTTTGGATAACATTGGCAAGCCTAACTCACACGTCTGGTACGGTGATGAATGGGCCCAAGCTGCTACTGCACCTCATTTCATGTACAAAATGTGGGCTTCAGAAGGGGGTATCAGGTGTCCCTTGATTTTGCACTACCCAAATCTAATTACCAAAGAGCATCAAGGGCAGATCAAAAGAGGTTTCTCAACAGTTATGGATCTGCTGCCAACAATCCTCGATATTGCAGGAATCCAGCACCCAGCTCCAGAGTTCCAGGGGCGTAAAGTTGTCTCACCAAGAGGTTCCTCCTGGGTCAAGTACATTACAGGTGAGGCTTCCTACATCCATGACGAGGATAAAGTCACGGGCTGGGAACTGTTCTCTCAACAGGCTATCAGGAAAGGAAAGTACAAGGCTCTCTACATCCCGAAACCGGCAGGCCCAGACAAATGGCAGTTGTTTGACCTCGAGAAAGATCTCGGTGAGACTACGGACCTGGCTGAAGAGTATCCGGAGAAACTCCAGGAGCTCCTGGACCACTGGGTGGAGTATGTTGCAGAGACGGGCCTCGTTGAGGTGACGTCTACTCTCAATGAAAAGGTGTTGAACCTGGTCTACGAGCCTAAAGCTCTCTACTAGAAAAGTGGTTCAAACTGGAATAGCTAAGAGAACCAATTTCTGCTAATTGTTCTTACGGAAACGGTAACTGTATATTAGTGATAAAAATGAGAGGGTTATATGATAGACAAGGTCGATACCACCAATATATAGCATACTATAAGATGCTGAAGAGGTCGCACCAGAAAAACTTCGGGGTTGGGATCCCGAGGGGATCCCGAACCCCTTAAAAGAACAATAACGCCTAAAACAATAAGCAAAAGATGAGAGTTACACCAAAACAGAAAAACCCCGCCATTTGAATGTTCTAAAACCAGTGGCCCCACTCTTTTGCCCTAAACAGCGAAATTCTGCTCAGATTCGCCGAAATTAGCTTATCTTATTACACCCCAAAAACGCCGACGGCCTTAAACGCGCGCTTTTTGTGGGGTTGAGCGTCTTGCTCAAAAGGGAAAGCCCGCTATGAGTGGTCATCGGGGATGGGCTTCCGCTTCGAAGACGGCGAATTTTTTACGTATATATAAAGGCCCTCCCGCTGCTTCACTTTCTGTAGCTAATTGGAACTCACAAGGATGTCCCGGTTGCTAAGACCTTTCTCTAGAGCTTTCTCAATGACTTCGGAAACAATCAAGCTCACAACTACCACAGACTCGTTCCCAAGGGAGCACGCTGTTAAGGGCACGGAGCCATATTTGACCCCTCTCTTCATCAACAACGAGTTTGTCAAATCCTCCACCACCGAATGGTACGATATCCACGATCCAGCTACCGACCAGGTCATCTCCAAATGCCCACAGACCACCGATGCTGAGCTCGACTCTGCCATTGAGCTTGCCAATGAGACTTTCAAGACCTGGAAGAAGGTGAGTATTATGCGCAGACAGCAGATGTTGTTCAAGTTTGTTGAATTGCTGAAGAAGAATCACGACAGAATTGCCTCAGTGATCGTGGCTGAACAGGGTAAGTGCTTTGATGACGCTAAAGGCGATGTTCTCAGAGGTTTGCAGGTTGCCGAGTACGCTACTGCCATCACCACAGAGATGCAGGGCACTCAGCTTGAGGTCGCCACAGATATGGAGACCCTGATGATTCGTGAGCCTTTGGGTGTGATTGCTGCTATCTGCCCATTCAACTTCCCAGCGATGATCCCTCTGTGGACTGTCCCACTGGTTATCGCTACAGGTAACACTGCTGTTATCAAGCCGTCAGAGCGTGATCCAGGCGCCTGTTCGATCTTTGGTGAGCTGGTCAAGGAGGCTGGTGTCCCTCCTGGTGTCATCAACTTTGTTCAGGGTAAGGCTCCAACCGTCAACAAGCTGCTCAAGCACCCATTGGTCAAGGCTGTTCAGTTTGTTGGATCCAGCAAGACCGGTAACTACATCTACAAGACCGGTACAGAGCATAACAAGCGTGTCCAGAGTAACGGTGCCGCTAAAAACCACGTTGTGGTTGTCCCAGACGCCAACAAGCAGCAGTTCATCAACGCCACTGTCGGTGCCTTTGCTGGTGCTGCTGGTCAGAGATGTATGGCTGCCTCTGTTTTGGTGACCGTTGGTGAGACTAAAAAGTGGATTCCAGATTTGATTGAGGCTGCTAAGAAGCTGAAGGTTGGTTCCGGTTATGATAAGGCATCTGACTTGGGTCCATTGATCTCAAAGGACGCCCTGAAAAGAGCTGAAGATATCATTGAGCAAGGTGTGCAGTCTGGTGCCACTCTGGCCCTTGATGGCCGTGGTGTGAAGGTGGACGGCTTCCCTAACGGTTACTTCCTGGGCCCAACTGTGCTGACTGACGTTAAGCCAGATAACATCTGCTACACTGAGGAGATTTTTGCCCCAGTTCTGAGTGTCATCAGCGTTGATACTTTCGACGAGGCCATCAAGATCGTAAACGACAACCCATACGGTAACGGTGTTGCCTTGTTCACAACCTCTGGTATCCTTGCCAAGAAGTTTGTCACCAACATTGAGCCAGGCCAAGTCGGTATCAACGTTCCTATCCCAGTTCCATTGCCAATGTTCTCCTTCACTGGTAACAAGGGCTCCTTCCAGGGTGATTTGAACTTCTACGGTAAGATGGGAATCACTTTCCTGACAAAGGCCAAGACCATTACTTCTTTGTGGAAGACCTCCTTGGCTGACGAGAGTGGTCCCTCCACATCGATGCCAACGCAGAACTAAGACATGTGAGCGAGAGAGTAATCTGCAATGGCTGGTATCGTTGCTGATACTTCCCCGACTCTTAATGTGTAAATATAAGTACTCACATATGGCCATTTCAGTAGAAATCCCAAATCTATGAGACGTCTAAGACTATTTCCTCTTTTTCAACACCGTGTAGGCTTTATTCGAATCTCAAATATAAACGGTACTTCCAAGAGCGAGTGTGGAGTCGATGCAGCAAGGGGTTCGCGGCTGTCACTGTAAACAATGGGAACAGTAGATATAGATATCCCGTATTTTACAAGCGTAAATTATTCCCCACACACAACCATACTACTTTATCATCTCCATTGGGAGCTAATAGGCACCTCAAAACACCGTAATCGGCCCAAAAATCGTGTTCGGGATTGGGATTCCGCCTCCACAGCCTCCGATAAAGCCACTAGCCAAAATTTCGCGCACCGGCTGCGCCTTTCAGACATCACCAAACAACAACCCAACAGAACAGGTGCCAGACCCCCACGTGACGTCTATCTCTACAGCCAACGGGCGGCTAAGCTCACAATTTGCACAGATGCCAGATAAGGACACGTACACGCCGGAGTACTCCGATGAGCTTCTAGCGCTCGTCACGGCGCTGTACCGCGAGGAGGTAAAGCCCGTGCTTGGGGAGCTCAAGCTCTCCAAGATGATCGACCTCTTAGAGGTTGCTCAGTGGAATCTTGAGCAGTACCACCTTCAGCGGGAAAAATGCGACCACATTAAGCTGCTCAAGCACTACATCGTGGGGCTTCTCTATGTTTACCTCGTGATCCCGACGTCGATCCAGTTCCAGTTCAAGAACAAGAACTACGAGGTGTTTCTGACGTTGAAGCAGCTTTACGAGCGCGAGACCAACATGAGCAACGTCAAGCTTCTGACAGCCAACTTCATAACCTACCTCAATGACCAATCATCGTTATCGCAACAGCTCGCGTCGAAACACAGGACCAAAAGATCGTCCACACTGCCGTCGTCCTCGCTAGAGGCTGACCTTTCGCATTATCTGAAGCCTCCGGCCAAGAACTCCTCAAGGAAGCCCTCCACAAGTGATCTGTCCTCGCTAGAGTCCACCAACTCTTCAATTGTTGAAGATCTGTGGTCTCCGCCCGTGCTCCAGCCCAAGGATCAACTCAAACTGGCAGCTGACCACGATAACGTCTCCACAGAGGAACTCAACGTGCCGCCATTGCCGGATCATCCACCCCCACCGGCACCGCAAGGTTCTCCTTACACAGCATCACAAATCCGTTTCTCATCGCCCCCACCACGTCTCCACCATGCACGCTCCTTCCCAATCGGGGAAGACGATGAGGCATTACCAGAGGTCCAAGAATTCGATACGATCCCTGAAGAGGGTTACAAGAAGTATTTTGAGCCAAACACAGGTCACCGCAAGGACTCATACCACTCGGTCTATGCAGATGACGACGAATCTGTTATGGGGGTGCAGGCCATCTCTACAAAGACTTTATACGATATGTTGGAGGACGGTGCTCTATCGTTTGTGATATTCGACGTGCGCCCACAGAAGAGATTTGATACGAATCATATACCTTTTGACAACATTGTCAATTTGGATCCATCATTGATTGTTGCTTCTCAGAGCTATCAGGAATTGGAGGACGTCGTACATGCTTCTATCACGAGGGAGAAGTATTTAATGTTCAAGAATATGTATAAGTATGACTTGGTTGTGGTTTATACTGATAACAAGACATCTTTGTCCACCGAGGTTGACTACATCACCAAGTTTGTTCTCTTGTTACAGGAGAAGAAGATCAAATCGAAGGCTTTGAGAGGTGGTTTCGATTCATGGACAAAGTTCTTATCACACTCTGATCTACGATCAGCTGAGATACACTTCAAAGCTAGACAGCCTTATACCAGACCACTTCCTCCATCTATTCCACCTCCCCCAGTTCCATCTCAAAGTGACATTTCCCCGAACAGTTCCCGCCCATCCACTCCAGGTTACCAAAATGGCACAACCTCTCAATTCCCACAGCAGCCGACTGTACAACCTCCGGTCCCACCACCTCACACTATTCAAGTAAATAACAGTTATGGGAACCAAACCAACACCAGACCATACCCTGTTCAACAATCGTTCTATAGTTCTTCAAACCCATCTGGGTATGCTCCTCAACATCCTCCATATCCACAACAACAATACCAACCACAAATTCAGTCACAAGTGTATGCTCGTCCTACTGCTCATGTCTCAGAACCACAACTATCATATGTTCCTCGTTATGATAATCACCAGATTATCTCTCGTCCACCGCAACCGCTTCCAAACGAGCCGCATCATCGCCAAAGAGTCAACTCCTCTTCCATCCCCACCATTCAACGCAATCCAAATATGTTTGTTCGTCTCTCAATTACTGGTTTAAGAAACATGGGAAACACGTGTTATATCAACTCCATGATTCAATGTCTCTTTGCCTCTAACCCACTACGTCAGATGTTCTTAGACCACAAACACCAGGAGTACACGAACCCAAAGTTCCACAAACCACCTCTTGCACCAGCTCTTGCCAATTTGTTTGAGAAAATGTACCTCAATGGTGGTTGTTCAATTGTTCCTTCAAGGTTCTTGAAAACATGTATCCAGCTGAGACCAGACTTAGGTATTCCCTCAGAACAACAAGATACTCAGGAATTCTTAATGTTCCTACTGGACCATCTACATGATGAGTTATCGAACAGTGAAGTTGTCGTCAATGATTATCCCGAATTAATGTCTCATGGTGATTTGGGTGATGAATATGAGAAATGGTTTGATGGTTTGATCAATCAAGGTTTCTCTCCAATATCCAAGATCTTCCAAGGTCAATTACAGGATTCGTTGCAGTGTAAAAACTGTGGGCATAAGTCGTCAAATTACTCCACTTTTTACATGTTGTCATTGTCCATTCCGAAGAGTACAAATATGCTAAAAAGACATCAGAAAGTGGCATTGGAAGAGTGTGTTGAGATGTTTACCAATGATGAGATCCTAACAGGTGATAATGCTTGGGACTGTCCCAAATGTTCGAAGAAGAGAGAGCAACTCACCGTTGTTACCAGTAACGGCTCCACTGGAAAACCACCTGCGGTTGATAAAGAGAGAAAGCATAGACTGCACTTCTCCAATGGATTCAGATTTCGTGGACGTTCTTCAAGTCCAGCTCCAAAGAAAGAAAAGGAAGAGAAGAAAGACTTGAAGTTCAAGAAATCATCGTTGAATCCATCATCGGCTCCAACAACCACCCCAGAGTCTGATGGTACTGGTTTCTCGCACTCCAGGAACAAGAGCATCACAATCAAATCGCTTACATTTGTTGTTCTCCCGCCTGTTCTTATCATACATCTTTCACGTTTCCTCTTTTATGATACGTCACAGAAGGACACCACTGTGGTTCAGTACCCACTTATTCTTGAGATATCTCACCATGGAATGAAAGTGAAGTACAAGCTATTTGGTGTTGTGAACCATTACGGAACTTTAAAGTCGGGACATTACACTTCAATTGCCAACAAGAACTTGGAACATGATTTGGCTCACCCAAACTGGTATTACTTTGATGATGAGACTGTTAAGGCCACGGCGCATGGAAGCCTAGATGGGAACAACCCTACTCATATGAGTTCTAGTGATGTTTACGTTTTGTTCTACGAGAGATTGATATGAGAGTGCCTGAGATGCTAAAGGTCAATGATGATTGTAACGCTTAGTTTTTTGATACAAGGTTTCCTCTTGTGATGATACACATCTATATGGTGCGCATTATAATTGACGAAATGAAGTAATGGCTATGGAGAATCCATCATGCATATGGTGATTGATCACTTATCAAGACAAGTAGTCCTTCAACTCTAACACTAAAAACCGGAATCGGAGATCCCATCATAGGGGAACATGATATTTAGTTACATATGAAAGTGTATACACTCCCTGATTGCAGATATATCAGATACTATAACTTATTTCGCCGCATAATATCTTGTTAAAAATAAAGGCGAGAACCGGTACGGTTATGGTGTCCGGATGTGAACAAAAACCCGAACACTCAGAGATTAACCCGGACACCTCATGAATGTAAACCTTTGAGTTAGAAAGGATTCCCTGGGCTCTAAATTTTTTGTTATTTGCTTACTGGACTCTTTACATCTGGCTTTGATTTTAGAGATTTAACAGAATAGCAGGTTTCCTTCTTTTCTGGAAAATTACCACCTAATTATAGGTGGTTCTTGGATAAGTCTTTTGTTTCCGAATCGCATTCTCTCACTTTATTTTCTAGAAAGATCACCAAGCAATTATAATATTCACATTATATTATCATTATAATAATAATTATAATATAAGTATTAATTATTACTTGTAGCTTGCAGCATATTGACTATGAGCAGCACAAGATAGACTACAGTATCTGATTACGTTAGACATATATAATGATCTACTCTACTGCAGAATATCCTTCAATGAGAATTCACCGGTGCCTCTTTCCAACGGTTTTGGTTGATGCTCAGCGTGTTTCCAACCAACCATGAAGAGGACACGATATGTCAATGGCAAAGTTCCATCTGGGTCACCGTGGAATGTTTTGTATATGGCTTGAGCCGCAGTCAAAACATCTCTAGGGATAGCACCTGTCTGTGACTTATTGGCATTATTTTCACCCATGAGTTGTAGATCTTCCAGCACTGCAAACAAGTCTGGATATCCAACGACGATTTCTTCAACGTCGATGGTGACAAGATTGAACTTGTTCTGCTTCAACAACGTTGTAACGTCGTTAACGGTGACCAGAGGGGAAACACGTGGGGACATTCCCCCTCTTCTTTCACTCTCTGCGAGTTGTAAGGATGTTCTCAGCTCATAAAGGGAGTCTTCAGAGATCATGCTTGCCATGAATAAGCCGTCTGGCTTGAGTACTTTATTGATCCTGTTTAAGGCTCCTGGAAGGTCATTAACCCAATGTAAAGCCATGTTCGAGATGACAGCATCGTACGGTTTCTGGAAAAGTTGCGGATGATCCATTGTTTCTTCGTCAACAACATATTTCCTCACATTCAGCGTTGAGTTATAGTCATGATCGTCCCATCTATGCAGTACATCTTCGCATGAATCGGTCATTGTGATCTCTCCAAGACGTCCCCGAACAAGTTTTGCGTCTTCATTATCTTCACATAAGGCAACTTCCAGGTTACCAGAACCGGAGCCCAGATCCAAAACTCTGGGAAAAGACCTCTTTATGAAAGCCAAGCGCTCAACGGTTTTATGGGCAACCTCATTACGTAAGTACTCAACTTGAGCGGAGGCTGGATTGCGGGCAGCACGTGACCTCTGGAGAAGCTTCACGTGTCGGTCAAACACCTCGTACGGTTTTGTGGAGAAGAAACGTCGGTGAAGCATTGGCCTTTTTGTGCTGTTTGGAGTACCGTCAATTGTTTGGGGTAAAGAGAAAGGGTTTGGGGGTAAATGTGTGTGGGGCTATCGTTGAAGCTGGTGTCCGGGTGTTCTTCATATTTGCTTAGTAAGCTATTTTCGCGAACCCACTTGTGGGGGAACCAGCTGATACTATCTCTCCGATGGGGACTAAAGCGTGCAAAGCCTGAAATTTCTGAGTGTAAGATGATTTCAAGACTGAGGGGTTCCTCAATAATGGCGAGGAGGACGACTGGCCGGCTTTTTTCCCAGTCCCATAGCCCCAATGAGTCCCTACTTGAGTCTATTCAGACTCTTCGAGACTCTTCAACGAGACCAACACTCTCTCAACTTGAGACAATTGCCACGAAAATCATACAATCCAAGCCAGTTCCAGACACATGGACACGTCTGTCATACTCCTCCCTAGTGGACGATGCTGGTAGTGCCATTTACAGCACATTGCCGTTTTGGGAACGTTACAAGATATTCCATCAGCCACATATAGCGACTGCTACCGTTGAAGAGTATTCCATGCTTGTGACACGATTGATGGACTTCTTGAAAGAGATTGACGATGTTGAAATCGACTCAGATGATATGGCTGCTCTGCATAAGCTGCTTCGGCCAGATATGGTTCTTGTGATAACTTTTGCTCTGAGATTGGGAGATGAGGAGTACGCTTTGGCATTCTTAGATCTCTACATGAGAGAGTTTGGCACACCGCCAATTGAGGATTTACACACTTGGATCTACTCGGCTTTGGTGAGTGGCTGCCATGAGACTGCTGGGGAGATTGTTCGGCTTGATGGTGTTTTTGAGAAAGTTCCATATCTGGAGAAGAGACTGGTCTTGGAGAGTCTCGCTAAGCGAGGAGACTCAGATTTGCTGTTCACAAAGTGTTGGTCAAATCCTGCCCTCACCAGCGAAGTTTCCTCTCTAATTGTTCAGACTCTGTGTGCTGGTAGTGTTCTTCAGACGATAGAGCTTATACAGTACGTTTCAGGTATGGTATCGGACGGTCTGAACATAAATGACTTCAGGTTTGTGTCAGAGATGATGAGGAAGGACCTTGAGAAAATTGCAGAGGGAAGGAGAGAGTCCTTCTCAAATGATCCATCGAAGAGAACGGTAGGCCGTGACAATGATGTGAAGAGACCGGATATCACTGCTCTTGTCTCTATGTACGATCAGGTGTTCCAGTTAGAATATGAATCAAACGTACAGTCACTCTTCACAAACCTCTTACTCACGACTTTGGCCAACATGACAAACACCACAGGTGTGGTTTATCTCTACACTCTGCTACCTACAAGAACATTTAACAGTAGGACCTATGAGATTCTTTTCCATTGTTGTTCTCGTGGCTCAGACGGTTCGCTTCGGGCTTTTGAGCTGTTCCGATTTGCAAGGGCTAATGGTATTCCCATCACAGTGAGAGCTTATACGAGTCTATTCAGAACAGCTGCTGGATCTTTCAGAGACCTGCTGTTCTATTTCAACCATTTCTTCCTGACACACGATACATTCGCTGCAGAAACAATCCACAAGCTTCAATCACTTCTACATCTTCACTGGGTCCCTGAAGAGTCCAAGAGCTTGATATCAGCCGTCTTATCACTGGAATCACCACAAGAGTACATTCAGAAATCCATCGCGGAGCTACCACAAGACTTCCTGGCCACACACAGACCAGAGCATAGGTCTCATTACGACACCAGAGAATCAGTTGCTCTACATCGTCATCATTCATTGCATTAGGTCATTAATGAGTCTAAACTTCAACAATATCAGCATATGCTTTCAAGCCATTACCACTCCAATCAACTTCCTCAATGCATTTCAAAGCCTTTGCATATCTTTCATCACCCGTTACGTGTAGTTTCTCAACATAGCACATGTACAACTCCTCACTAGCCAATTGTCTCACCCTCGCCAATGGGTGATGGATCATCAACCATACGAGACGCTCCTTAGCAATGTTCAGGGAATGAGAGAGGTAGAGACACCCAAAGATCTTGATGACACATGTTAGTCTAATCATGTTCTTAGTTGAAAGGTGGAGGTTATAGACACGGATATATAAGCCTTTGACGTTGAATGGTTCTGGTATTGGGATATTTGTCTGTAGGAGACGAGCAAGAAATTGGAGACCCACTAAGATCTGTTTGTTTAGTCTTTGAGTCCTGAACGATTTGGGAGGGTGGATTGTAATATCAGGCTTCAGCAATGCGGCAAGTTGGAGAAGAATATCACACTGTGTAGATTCTGATTGAGAGATGAAGTAAGAGGAGAAACAGCGTAAAGATGAGGTGATGAGAGTATCAGTAGCCTTGAGTGCACCAGCAGAGAATATATAACCACGGAGAAGCTCCAATGAGAACTCTTTGTTATCCGCATAATGTGATTGTGAGAATGCTAAAACCTGTGAAAAGTATTGCTCCAAGTCTCTGGTGTCTGAAGAGATCTCACTAGAATCATTAAAATTCATCAACAGCCTCACAGCTTCAGTTCTTAGTCTATCAATAGGCTCAACAGCTAGACGGATAAGTTTCAGCTCAGCTAGAGTCTTCAGGTCATCAACAAACAATCTAAGGTTCTCATCAACAAGTCTCAGCATTGCAAAGCGAACTTTACTACCCACATCACCTTGTTCAGAGATGGTGTAATCGTCTAGTTGTTCGAGCAATGCCTTCATAACGTCGTTAGACAAGAAACCACCGTCTTTTAAGAATTTTGAAAAACTTTCAATAATCTTGGCCTTGACACCTGCATTAGTCCGTTCGCTAGTCAGTATATCAACGACATCATCAACATTGTCCTTAAACACGGGCAAAGATGCAACGGAACCAGCGGTGTTGAGGTTATTGAACTTCATATAATGGATCCATTTGTTCCAGTGTGTCTCATCAAGTATGAGCTTTGGTGCTAGAGCGTTCAATGCATCTGAAATCTCAGCACTATCAACTCTTATGGCATCAAACACATTATCGAGAGCCGAACCGGTGAGTACATCGGATGTGACATCAAGAAGAACCGATAAAAGAGAGAGATATGCCATGATTGCGAACGGCGGGTCTCTGTGATGGTTGATTTTGGTACTTGTAAAGAGTGGAACGAATGAGTCGAGGATTGATTCATTAGATAAGAGAGGAATCGTTTCGGCAAGAGCCACAAATGCGTTAAACGGACTTTTGCTTGACTTTGAAATGATAGATCCAATGGCTTCATCTCTAGCTTCAGGTGATTGGGAAGAGAGAAGATTTTTGAGTGATTTCGAGGAGAGTTTGCAGATTTCAGTATCAACGTTGTAAACGTTCCCAATAACGAAAAGGGTAAATTTCTGTTGGAGGTCTGGGAAGATCGACACCAGCTGAATAGGAATCTGAAGGTAGGACTTCTCAATAGATCCCAGATCAACATAATCCAGAACCTCAATGACACGGATACTTCGTGCGGGGTTGTTTGGATCTGATGGATAGAAGTGGTTCCAAGTATTTGAGCCATGACGTCCGATCAGTTCCTGGAGAGCAGCGGTGGCCGATCTTCTGTTGATGATCTCCTTGTCAAAGCAACAGACACACAACATGTCCTTGAATATGGCCATGACGATTTCTGGGGGTAAGAGCGTTTTCTGGTACTTAGCCAGAGACCAAGCGATGAAATTTGAGGTATCACGGATGTTTGATCCAGATATATGTGTGATCTGGGCCTGTTGGAAGAAGAACGTTCTGTGAAGGATTCTGACAATAGTATCAAATCCTGACGAGTCGACAAGATCCAGTCTTAGGAGCTCAGCAAGACAAAGAAGGTATGAATGGAGCCTGTCGGAGTTGATCATCTCAAACGCTTCGGAAGAGAGCTTATCGGCATTCTCAAGCATATCCAGCATCAGGTCAATGCCAAAGCATTGGTCAATTCTTGTCAGCATCTTAGAGTACTGTCGTGCGAGTGTGAACCTCGTCTCTGTGTTTTTATGGCTGAATTGTGACTCAAACCACGTGATAACATCTTCCAGGGTATCTAGAGCATCGAGCTCTTCGATGTTCTTCGCTAACTTGGAGACGATCTTTGAGGTCACATCAACGTTGGCACCATCAGAGCCTCTGTCCTTGATGAGAAACTCAACCAGTCGCAATGTCATATCCAATGTCTTCATCGTGGGATCCTTGTGCAATGCAACGTTGAGAGCGAGCAAATATCCTCGCTTCATAGCCTCCGACGACTCATCAAATTTTGCCAAAATACCATCAAGGAACTCTTTGAGCAAGTCTTCACAGTCAGATCTCATAACCAGGGAACCCACCAGTCTGGCACCAAGTGGCTGTAATGGGCCGGACTTGTCCAATTGGAAGTATCCAACCTCTTTCAAGCGTGCTTTAATGTCCTCATTGAAGGTGTCGAGCCTGAAGGGAGCAAGAACAAGGACAATAAGCCAGCACAGCAGGAGATACTTCTCATGCCAATGGAGATCATCTCTGAACCGCTTCAAAAGTCGAGGAATGAGCTGGACGTCTGTTTGGAAGTAGTTGAGCATCTTCTTAGAACCAACAATCTTGGAGAGCGTATAGAAAATTTCACAAACTGCACAATTGCTGTAATCATCGAGGTATGCATTGAGAATGATGGATATGTAAGATCCGAGCTGGGAGTGAAGAAGCTGCGGACATGGCTGGAATTGGTGGATATCGGCAAGAAGAGATGAGAGAGACGCATCGGGAGAATGCTGGGCCAGAAGAACGAGCTGATTTCGTATCGCTTTGTGGAGTTGCTTAGCAACTTTGGCCACTCGGAGCTCGTCAACCTCCATGTTTTTCTGCAAAAAAGAGATTTGATTGGATGCTGGGCTAATTTGTGTGCCGGGTCTGAAAGGCTTATCCATTGTTATTGATTTGACGCGACGTTGTGTTTTTTTATTTTTTTTTTATTTTTTTTTTTTATTTTATTTTACGGGGTACGAAATCTCTCTTATTTCTCTCATTTCTCTCATATTTATCATATCTCTCAATTTCTCCTTTTCTCTTCCTCACTAAAAATACCGAAAAAACAGCTCTAGAAACTTTTATTGACAACATCATACATCTTCCTTTCTTTATATAGCTTTTTCCGGGTCAGGGGGGATTCATATTCTTCGTTATATATGGCCCAATCAAGGGCTAGCGCATGCTTTCAGAGCTTGGATGAGATTTGTTTGTACTCCTCCATCAAAGCATTGTGGTTATCGAGTGTTCTGTACTTGCCAGGCGTTGAGTAGTAATTATGTGTGGAGCAGCTCGGATCTTTTTTGTAGGCCCATGTGCGGTATAAATGCTGGTAGTGGAAGTCGTGATGAGTTGGGTTATCGAAACAGATCAGCGTTGGTCTCGGTTTGTAAGTCTTTTGGAAATGGTCTTTCGTTGCGAAATGTGTTGATTTGCAAGTCAGCATCAAAGAGTACTCATCATTCTGATCGACGAATTTGACCAGCTCTTGTGAAATGAGTTCTATAGGAAGTCTGTCGAGCATTATGATGTACAAGTACAAATACAAAAACAGGCGAAACGAGTGCGGCCGAAAGGCAGAAATCAGCTTGAAAGAAAGAACATTTTGAGGAGAAGATCGTTTATTGATTGAAGGAATTTTTAAACCTTTTATTCGACAGAGTGAAAAGTAAGGTGTTTCGGGTGTGAAACTCTGCAAAACAATAGAGACTCGGGTGGAGGGACTGGGACTCGCTTACCCGCTTTTTCTTTTTCTTTATACTGAGATTGAATGGCCTTGAAGTAAACAAAAAAATACCATATGGACACTTTTATCTTGTGTATTATATCACATGGATTTATCCATAATTGGTTAGTTTTCGGAACAAAAAAGAACAAACCAAGCGTTATCTCAACGAGTTGAGTCAAGACGAGAAAGTCCCTCCAGACCACGAAATGGGACTGGAATTTTAGTAGACTTTCAGCGTAATATGTTCATAGTGAAAAGTCACACTAACGTGAAATTGGTAACCTGGCCGAGTGGTCTAAGGCGCCAGGTTAAGGTCCTGGTCTCTTCGGAGGCGTGAGTTCGAACCTCACGGTTATCATTATATCACATTTATTTTTTTTCATTTTTTGCTTTTTTCACACACACAATCAGGATCTACAAGGTCTTTCAAATTAAGGTATTATAATTCATCTCTATTTCCCTAAAAATGTTGGGCTATCGCTGCCAGAATCTCCGAGATGTCCTTAGGACTGGTGCGACAACAACCTCCAACTATACGAACATTACCTATCTTCTTTAGTTCTTGGACGTATTCATCCCATGTGACACACTTATGAGAGAGATCTGTTACCCATTTCCGGTCAACGTATAGCTCACCAGAGTTTGGATAAACCACAAGACCTTTGTTCAGAGGTTTGAGCTTCCTCAACCAGTCTAGTGACTTCTCCGGAACGAGACAATTGATACCAACGGCGATCATGTTCTCTTTGGCACATCTCAAGATCTCCAGAATCTCGAAAATCGATGCTCCATCTGCTAAGGTATCGTCCTTGACACTCATGCTCAGGTAGTACAACTTCCCAGTTCGATTCATGACTTCAATCAGGGTTTCAATCTCCATCCTATTAGGCATAGTCTCCAGGGCCAATAGGTCGACTCTCTCATCCCGAAGCAGGATATCCAGCCTTTTTTGATGGAAATTCAACAACCCTTCTTTTGTTATATCACCATAATCACCTGTATATTCAGCACCGTTGGCCAAACTAGCACCGAACGGTCCAATGCTCCCAGCGATGAATACGTCTTTAGTCCCAGATTCCAGTTTGGCTTGATATGCGAGATCTATACTCTTCGTAATCACCAGATCATAGTCCTCTTCTGGGAAATAATTCTCAATTGCCTTCTCACTGGTTTGGTATGTAGAAGTTTGAATGATTTGGGCACCATGGGAGATGTATGATTTATGGATGGAGAGAATGGCTTCGGGTTCGGTGATTACAGTGTGTGTTGACCATAAAGCGTGGGCCTGAGACTCAGCTGGGAGGAGCGTCCCTAAAGCACCGTCCAGAACTAGTGGACGAGACTCATTGAGTGACTCCTTGAGTGACATTGTGTTGAGGAAGTTCGTTCCGAGATTTGTAGCTGACAAAGATGCTGGAGAAACTCATCACATTTGCGATCGCTTGATCGCGGAGGCTTTTGTTGTACGAGGGCCCTTTCCTGCTTTTTTTTGATATTTCATACGATTAGATACGGGCAGTAAGACATTTTGCTTAGGTTCATGAAAGGAAAATTAGGTGTTTGCTGGATATTTGAAGATACATGCGAAAGAGTCTCGATATAATCCAGACCTAAAGTGAACAGTCCAAAGGTGGAGACTGAACTACAAATTCTCATGAAACAGATCATCAACGGTATCGGCTCCACAAATTGAGCCTACGTAGGTGGGTTTCCATTGGACAAGGTAAACCCTCTCTCACTAAGATTATCGATGCTGATTCGGAAAGGGAGGATTATAAGTTTATGAGGAGCTTGACGGTTGACGAAAGATGAAAATTCCAGATTTGGAGTTGTTGGCTGCGGAGACTGTACGAGAGCACAAGAGCATTATAACAAGAAAATTCACTTAAGAAATTGACGAGAAACACTTTCGTATCAGTCTCTGTCTCTATATCTCCACAAAACAAGACCCTAAGACCATCGCTGCCAGTGTGGAAAGAGACTGGTTAGGCCACGCAAGATTCGCCTAGAAGCAAAAAGCAGAGCCAAAAAGCTCTCGAGACTAGCAGACGCAGCGAGAAAGACCAGACACCACACCAATTCCGCTCTATTTCCGTGGTACAGCAACTTCAAGCTTGTTCCATACACCTCTGACAATAGCAAAAGCACACGCCATGACAGATAGTGAGTCTTGCCTTTTCACTGGGACTGCGAGCCTCCGGGACGAAGAACTAACAAGACCATTCTAGGAGCCAGCCCCGATCCTCTGTCCCTCAGAGGTCGTCGTGATATGCGATCAGAAGACCGTTTTAGAGACGGCAGACGAGGCTCAGATAGATCTGAGACCCCAGAGAGTCGACAGCCTCCGAGAAGGCCGCCTCCCATTGGCCGCCGTGAGAACTCCACGGGCTCACAGTACTTCAACGACAGCAAAACGATACCAAAAGCTCCGTCGGCGACTCCAGAGCTCCCGAAAGGCCCTGCTGCTCTGTCGTCGTCCCTCAGAGACAGCAAGAGATCTGCGGAGCTTCCGTTGCCGTCTGGGCCCAAGAAGGCGTTCAAGAAAGACAATAGCGGCGGTGTTAGAAGCTATAGTGATGGAAGGTCCTACAGACCAGGCTCCCAGCAGAAAGACACACAGCGGTTCGACAGAGACAGAGACGGAAGAGAAAGACGGGACTTTGGCGACCGTGAGAGAGAGATGAAGTTCAGAGACTTTAAGAAGAAGGAGAGAGAGAAGAGAGACCCTAGAGGTTTCAGCAGCAACAACAACAACAACAACAACAACAACAACAACAACAACAGCAACAACAGCAACAACAACCTGGGCTTTGACAGGAAGGACGCCAAACTCCCGCAGAGCAGACGCCAGCGTCTTTCTTTCCTCAAAGTCACGAGACCGTCCGCCGTGTACGAGAGAGTCAGCCAGGTTGGTGAGGGAACGTATGGCAAAGTGTACAAAGCGCGCAATGTTGTTACTAATGCCTTTGTCGCTCTGAAGAGGCTCAGAATGGAGTCCGAGAAGGAGGGTTTCCCCATCACAGCGATGAGAGAGATGCGGCTGCTACAGTCTCTGAACCATTCTAACATTGTTTCTCTGATGGAGATTATGGTGGAGAACCGTATCATCTACATGATCTTTGATTACGCTGATCACGACCTCACCGGGCTACTGGCCAACCCGGAGGTCAACTTCACCGCTGCTAACTGCAAAGACATATTCCGCCAGCTGTTACAGGGTATTTCCTACTTGCACGCTCGCCGTATCATCCACCGTGATATCAAAGGCTCCAACCTGCTGGTTGATGGCCAGGGTACGCTGAAGATTGCTGACTTTGGTCTGGCCCGCAAGATGAAGACTGTGAATTCGAGAGATTACACAAACAGAGTCATCACATTGTGGTACCGTCCGCCTGAGCTTCTCCTGGGTACCACTGATTACGGCCGTGAAGTCGATATGTGGGGCATTGGATGTCTTCTAGTGGAGCTTTTTACCAAGAAGGCCGTTTTCCAAGCCCAGGATGAGCTACAGCAGCTACACGTCATCTTCCAGATAATGGGTACCCCAACCATTGAACAGTGGCCCAACATGACAGATCTGCCGTGGTACGAGCTCGCTAAACCGAAACAGTACTACAAAGCACAGTTCAAGAGCAAATATTCTGATGTTTTGTCCGAAGAGTGTCTGAAGCTGGCTGAGGGTCTTCTCCTCTATGATCCCCGTAAAAGACTAACAGCTGAAGAGTCCCTCAGCCATCCATACTTCAGAGAAGACCCCAAACCAGAGAGGTTGAACGGTGAAGTTCTCATAGGCGAATGGCACGAGTTTGAGGCCAAGAAGAAGAGACGGAAAGAGAGGGAGGAGCTGCGGAGAAGACAAGAGGAGGAGGCCCTGTCTACGCAAGTGTCAACGGGCAGACAGAACACAGACTCCTTGAAGGAGCTCGTGAAGGACGACACCCCGAACGCCTCACTGAATGTGTCTCCAGAGAAGTCTGAGACTAAACCACAAGAGAGTGCCGGAGATGCGAAGGACAAGTCCGAGGAACAGCCTACTGGAGAGCCCGATGGACAGCCCCAGACAGAAGCAGAAAGTTAGGGCAGTTATTGTGGCAGAAGGTAACTCGCACAATTAAAGAGATAAATGCATGGTTACACACACCAACAACGTAGTTGATGTTTCTAGTACGACTGATTTATCCTCCTCGTGATGCGTGGCTCGATCCATCGCGCCATATTGAGAGGCTCCAGTATTGGACGACGCGTTACGCGTCGGGGGGAAAAAAGAAGGGAGCTGGGCGCAACGGGACGATTTTGGCGGCAAAAAGGGAATACTATAAACTACAATGAATATCTGCCTGTTCCCTTTTTACCGGGACTCCTAGCCCCCAGGGTTCGCCTTCGAAACAGCCTGGCCTATCAGATCGTGCTATATTTCTCTTACTCATCGCGCTCGTTTGTGCGCGATCTCGCGTTCTTAGGGGGCCCAGGGGCAGTAACAAAATTCTCGTGTTAAAGTGGAAAAAACTCGATCCTGGAGCCACAGGTCGCTACGGGAAGGCTGAGATGACTCCAAAAGCACACAGCGAGATTTATATAACACAGCCTCGTTTTTTGTAGCTTGAGAGTGGAAAAATGCCCGTTCTCTGCAGCCTAAGATCTCCTGGACGCGTCGTTTAGAATTCGCGATAAACGAGAAGGAAAAAACATCGAAAGATTCCTCAGCGGCTGTTCATATATAAACAACACTCTGCTTTCCTCTCAGCGACTTTTCTCTCATTCCGCCTCACTAAGGTCATCGCTCATCTCTGTGTACACTCGCTCGGTCTGCCCATAGAAAGAAGAGAAAATGGCCGCTTTACAGGAACTTGCTGAGTCCGGAAAGGACCTCGTGTCCTACCTCTACTTCGCTTTTGTTGCACTGCCAACCTACCAGAGGGTTTCTCTCGTTCTCTTTGCGCCATTTGTCTACAACATCGTCTGGCAGCTGTTGTACTCGTTGAGAAAGGACAGAGTTCCGCTTGTTTTCTACTGGATTCCATGGTTTGGCTCCGCTGTCCCATACGGTATGCAGCCGTACGAGTTCTTTGCTGACTGCCAGAAGAAGTACGGCGACGTCTTTGCCTTCGTCTTGTTGGGTAAGGTGATGACCGTCTACCTCGGTCCAAAGGGCCACGAGTTTGTTCTCAACTCAAAGCTGTCCGATGTCTCCGCTGAGGCTGCTTACCAGCACTTGACTACCCCAGTCTTCGGTAAAGGTGTTATCTACGACTGTCCAAACTCCAGATTGATGGAGCAGAAGAAGTTCGCCAAGGGCTGTCTCACCCGTGATGCTTTCAGAACTTACGTTCCAAAGATTAGGGAGGAGATTGTTAACTACTTCAAGAGCTCCCCTAACTTCAGATTGGGTGAGAAGTCATCCGGTATCGCTGACGTCATGGAGACACAACCAGAGATTACTATCTTCACCGCCTCCAGATCTTTGCTTGGTGACGAGATGAGACAGAAGTTTGACGCTTCTTTCGCTCAGTTGTACTCTGACTTGGACAAGGGTTTCACTCCTATCAACTTTGTATTCCCAAACCTGCCACTCCCATCTTACAAGAAGAGGGACAGAGCCCAGCAAAAGATCTCTGCCACTTACATGAGTTTGATCTCCGATAGAAGAGCCCGTAATGATATCCAGGACAGAGACTTGATTGACGTTTTGATGAAGACCGCTACCTACAAGGACGGTGTCAAAATGACTGACCAGGAGATTGCTAACTTGTTGATTGGTGTCTTGATGGGTGGTCAGCACACATCTGCCTCTACATCTGCTTGGTTCTTGCTCCACTTGGCTGAGAAGCCAGAGTTGCAACAGGAACTCTACGATGAGATTATGTCTGTTTCTAAGGGCGAGGATGTTACCTACGATATGCTCCAGGATATGCCACTTGTCAACAACACTATCAAGGAGACATTAAGAATGCACATGCCACTTCACTCCATCTTCAGAATGGTGATGAACCCACTCCCAGTTAACAACACCTCTTACGTCGTTCCAAAGGGTCACCACGTTCTTGTTTCTCCAGGTTTCGCCATGACAAGTGAACAATGGTTCCCACAGCCAGATGTCTTCAATCCACACAGATGGGACTCCAACAACATCGGTGTCACTGACGATGCGGTTGTCGACTACGGTTTCGGAGCTGTCTCCAAGGGTGTCAGCTCTCCATATTTGCCTTTCGGTGGTGGTAGACACAGATGTATTGGTGAGCAGTTTGCATACGTCCAGCTTGGAACTATCTTGACTACTTTCATCAAGACTATGAAGTGGAAGTTCCCAGAGGGAAGAAAGTTGCCAGACGTTGACTACCAGTCCATGGTTACCCTGCCAATGACTCCAGCTGAGATCCAGTGGGAGTTGAGAAACTAAGAAGGATCTTGATGAACTTTCTCCAGTTTTTAACGATTTCATGTTATGCTCATTCACACACATTGAACCTCCCTTTCAGAAAACCACAAAAAGTACTCTCATTTGGATTCGCTGGGTCCTTTGTTCGACGTTTACTTTACATGCTTACTCTGCTTTTCAACTGTTTACACTAATCATTTGTCTAATGTCTTTTAGTTCACCCGCTATTTTTTGTACAGGCAACGGGCGGTAGTCTCAGGAAACCGACTTACACCAATTGAAAGTGAATAAATACAATTGCGCGTCTTTTGCTATAGAGTTCATCCCACTAGCTGTTGCCGTTTGCCGCCTAATCTCGCTCATCGTGAGCTTTCAGATGGGTTCGCCACGACAGATCCTTTGTTTACATTTCAGAACTTTATTCTCCAGAATCAAAAATTGTATATTTTAGAAAATTAGCCGCCCAGAGAACCGAATCTTCTTCCTTTCAACACATCACTGCAACTTTTCGTTTCTGCAACAACCCAGAGATATTCATTTGTCGATGAAGTACCACGAAAGAGGTTCCCCGCGTATGCCGCCAGGCTCCATTGCCCTTCTGCTCTTGTTTCTCACCGTTTCAGCCACCGCTAATGTATTAGCCGCCGACAATGACCTTGGCCTCTGTGACAGTTATTTCCCATTGAGCAGTCCAGTAGCAGTAAACACTTGTGTAAGCTTTACCACACCGCTGTATCGTCTATTGACACCTCGCTTCTCCCCCTTCAACATTGTTCTAACTTTTAGCCGCCCAGTCACAAGAGTTCTTCGAGTGCTACAACACTGGCTTCAATGACGAATATTTGTGTGAAGGCTGCTCTTTGGTTTCAGCGCAAGGCGTGAATGATGTTATCGATGGCTCCCTCGATGCTGATTGTGCTTGCACCTGTTGTTTCTACCAGTACGTCTTCAATTACTGTTACCGCAATCACTGTGATGACCAAGAGGAGTACTCCAGAGCACGCGCTTACATCTCCCATGTGTGTGATTCTGCCCCAATAAGAACCCACATCAAGCCATATTTTGATAAAGGTGATGGCCATGCCTCATTGTTTGTTTCCAATGACGACTCTGTTTACCGCTCTTTGGAAGATGTTGAGAAGGATCGGTTGTTCAACTTCATCAGTGAGGCTATTCAGCTCACAAAGAATCCTGAACAGGATCCTGATTACTTGGAGAAGCGTTCCTCAATTAACACTGAATCTGAGCTCAAAGAGGGAGAGCAAGAGATCTCCACAGAAGACTGTGACTCTGAGAGTTTCGACGAAGATGACGACTATGATCTTGAAGATTGGTCTGATGATTCAGCAACTGAAGCTGATACCGAAGACAAGGATCTTGATATCCCCACAGAGGAATTCAAGATCCAGAGTTCAAATTTTGATGCTGAACGTCCAGGTGCTGCTGACTATAAAGACATGATTGACTCGAATTCTGCTCCATTGAATCCAGATGACTATGCTGATGTTGAGGATCTTGATGAGATCAAAGATCTTGACCCAATTGATCCAGCCAACCCAAAGGGAGATCTTCAAAATCAATTTTTGGAGAAGAGATACTTGAAGAGGGACATGGATATTGAGACTTTAAATCAGATTTACCATGGTGATCCAGTCGTGGTTTTTGGTGAAATCAATGAACTTTCACTTGGTCAACTTATCGATGTTTATGAATCACTCCAGGGGAGGGATGATGTATTTTTGATGGGACTTAAGATGTACTTGGACCCAGTTATCTACAAACCTTTCTATGACGGATTTCAAATTGGCTCAAATCTGGATGACTTTGAACCAGGAATCCCCAAAAACCCTCTCAAGGATCCAGCCTTCGCCGATCATGAACCTCCTGAACCTGATTACATTGAGTGCCATGATATTCCACAAGAGGTTATCTATAAGCCAATGGCAGATGATGGGAACACATTATCCGAGTCAGTTGTTGGACTGACTGGATGTGTCTTGGGTACATTGAAGAGAGCCTTCGGTATTAGACGTGACGCCCACAAGCATGGCGGAAAGGTTAATTGCGAGAAGATGTGCAAGTATCTCAAGTTTGCCACATCTCACTGTGGATTGAAGTATTTGAGATCCCCTTCAGAAGAGGATATTTTTGAAAAATACATGGACTATTACTGCAGACAGAAGGATGGAAATACCACAGAGAAACTGGTCACTCCCGAGTATCTCGAAGAGGAGGAGAAAATTGCTGCTGACATCGATCTTCTTCAGAACATTGAGACTGTTGCTTCCTCCTTGGATATCCAAAGTGAACTTTCTGAATATGAGGCTGAGTACCTTTGGAAGACTTCGCTCGGTGAATACGATGATTCAGGTGTAATCAGTGCTGCAGCTATAGTCCTTGATAAGTGCGAAATGGACCAAACAGATCTCAATGATTACTTGCAGTTTGATCTTGACAGCTGTGATATACGTGACTTGTATTATTGCAAAAATCATTACAAGCATACAAAGTGTCTCCCAGATCTCACTAACACGACCAATCCCTGCAACAACGCTTGTTGCCTTGAAATTAAAATGGCCCAGTGTGCCAAGTCACATTGCGCTAGTAAGAAGGCTGTTAATGAGTTTCAATTGGTTGCTAATTTGGTTTGTTCCAAATACGCTGACTCTGCCTATATGAATGGTACACTTCCTTTCCCCGAGGCTACAACACTCACCCCATCTTCTACCACTTCCGACTATGAAACTACGGAGACAGCCTCCACTACTACTGGTTATGAAGATACTGATGATTCAACCCCAACAGAGACCCCATGTGATGAATGTGAGCCCCCTGAACATGAGCTTTACTCAACATCGCATTATCTCTTTACGAGATACGAGGTTGAGAACTTGGAGGAACTTGAAGATATAGAGCATTCAGTACTTGCCCAGTTTGGAAATAACTATGATGATGTTAAAGCCCGTGTCGGTGAGTCCTTTTGCAAGCTTGACGAGTTTGAGCCAGGTTATGATACCTCATCCTGCGATAGAAAAGAGGTCAAAAGCTGCATAAAAGAAGGAATTCAAATGTTGAAGGATGACCCGAAGCACTTTTGCCCTTACTGTGTGAATGACAATGCTTATGATGAATGTCGTTGCGCTTGTTGCTTCGGGAGATACTTCAGCCGTGTTTGCTATGACCCAAACTGCAAGGATCTCAGTGAAAAGCTAAGATACAAGAGATACGTCAAGGATGTTTGCAAGACAAAGCCAATAACTAAATACTTGTTTGCTAGAGAAGTTAATGACGAGTTTGTTGAAGATAAACCAAGATTCAAGCTTTCGGGACAAAAGAAAGCCTCAAAGCAAATCTCGATCGAACCCGAGATTGACATATTTGCTGGCTTCGACGATATACTGCCTGATATCTATACGTCTGTCCTTGATCTGCCAGTGAATCCAAATGCCAATTTGTTGGACGCGATGAGAAAGTCTTCCTTGAGGAGGCCTTTGAAGACTGGTCAAAGGATTCATAGAAGGGAAGATAGTGAGGACCCCTTGAAAAAGGGGGATGGTGATCAATCCACGGAATCCTTTGCTGAGAAGCTCCACAAGAAGTTGGGTACAAGTGCCAGGAAGTTCTCAAAAGGAAATACTTTTCGACAACATCTCAAACCAAAAAAGAAGGAGAGATTTTCCGTATTGGATCGCAAGATGAAAACTCCCTCCATTTCCGATGTTTCACCAGGAAAGACCGGTATACGTTCAGATGAGTTTGAACAAACTTCCAAGCGAATCAAGGACATAACTCACCGCAAGGTTAAGCACAGAAAAGCTGCTGCCCAGTTGAGGAAGACTAAGAAGAAGAATTCTGGTAGACGATCGTCACTATCGGGCGAAAAGTTTGGTGTTTCCCCCAAAAAGAAGCCGTCAATCAGGATTTTGAATTCTAATGGCAGAGAAAGGGTTGAACATAAGACCTTTGTGAAACCGATCGCCAGAGATATCCAGAAGAGATCTCAACTTCACATCAGTCCACAGATAAAACATTATCAAGGTTTACAAAGCATATCTCCGGGAGAGGCGTTATACAAGAGATCAGATGAGGGTACTGGTTACTTAAAGGGTCCTGAAGTCCAGGAAGGTCTCATAAAAGCGCAAGGTTGGAAATCAACGTGCAGCGGTGAATCATCTACCACATCATCGGGCACATCGTCTACGTCTCATTACTTGAACTCCTTGACAAGCTTAAGCCCCGAGACTAGTCACGATTCAAGCTCCCTTCCATCCTCAAAGCATTACAAAACAGTTACCAAAACCATCACAAGGCTTAGTTCAGGTAACATCACGATGCCCCTTACAACCAAAACCATATTGTCAACTTTCACCACTTCTATTGTTACCAGCCCTTCCTCTTTGACAACTTTGACCTCTTCATTAACCACATCATTATCCACTTCTATGGCTGTTGCTCCATCTCTCATATCATCATATCCAGCTTCAACTACAACATTGCTTATTACCACCTCACTTCCCGTTTCATCCGTTGGATTCACAGAGACATCTACTGCTACATCAACTGAAACATTAACTGAAACTAGTACTGCCATATCAACCACTGTTTCGGTGTCTACTGTGGTCGAAATAACAACCGTCACTCCTTCTGGTTCGATGTTTTCTCAGCCTTGTTCCATTAGTAATGTGACTACCACCTCTATTAAGACTCGTTTTCGTCCCTCAACTACTACAGAGACTGAGTTTCAGTCTGTGTCTACTCTTGTGACCACGGAGTACGACGAGATCTTGACGGAGACAATCGCCAAGAAGACTGTCTATCGATATAAGGACACATTGTATGAGACCACGACAGTGCCAACAACTTTCACTCAGGTCTCTACGAAAGAGAAACTCATACCAAACGTCACAATCACGGAGATCGAGGAATCAGACAAGACCGTGAATATTACAGTTACCAAGGAGGATACCACCACTGAAACAGAGTATGGAACTGCTTGGAGAGATACCTACGTAACCACATTGACTACTTACTCAGGAACGACCACGACTACTGGATTCAAGTTTACCAAGACAAAATGGAAGAAGACTGGTACCGAAACGGAAACCACAACAGAGACAGAAACCATAGACTTAGTGAAGACTAGATGGTATCCTGTATCTACAACGACAGAGTATGATGAGACAACCACGAAAATGAAGTACAAATGGTATCCATACACCACTACAGACTATGAGGCCACTACCATAACCACAACAGATACCACCACAGTGATAACAACCACTACAACCACTACGACCGCTTCAACTTCTGTCACTGCTGCTGCTCGTCCAGTTCCAAGTATCTCTGTGCCTAACATTGCAGACATTCTTACGTCTTTGCTCGGACGTCGTGATCTCAGTCCAGATGATGGAGCTTATGAACACAGTAAGAGATATTCCAAGGAGGATGAATGGGGAGATGAGTATGAATACGTCGTAATTGAAGAGACTGTTGAGATTTTTGTACCAGTTGATGATGTTCATCTTAAGGGCCAGGCACTTGGAGTCCCTCTGAAAGAACTTTCAAACCCCAATGTTACCAATTCCACCACCACCACCGCAAATACTCCTTCTAAAACCAGCACAAAAGTTCTTCAAGGGCCCAGTATAAGATCTGCTTTAACGGTCGGAAACGCCATCAACTCTTCTGACGATTCGGAATCTGCTGGAAGTAGATCATATATGGATAATCGTTTGGTTTACATATCATCCATTATCTTGGTAGTGGCTACACTGCTCTGGCTTGCACTCCCAGACGATGAAAGGTTGTTAGTCGGTAACGTTGATGGTGTTATCCTAGAAGACGAAGGTGCACTTGGTGATGGGGGCGAGTCCACGAATACAGTTGGAGGGACTTGATTCTTCGATACCATTGAGAATAACACCTACGTACTTAGATACACCTAATTGCTATGTAATTTTCTTCTTTACGTTATCTTATGCAAAATAGTCAACCGGAAGGTTCTGTCAGGCATCTGTGTCATCTTCGTCGTCATCTTCTTCATCGTCAAACTCATCATCCGAGTGCACATCCAAGTTATAGTACTCCCAAGGTCTTGCATGGGAGTCTCCACCAGTGATGGTTCTGATTATCTTCAATCTTGCTTCTTCGGATTCATCCTCGAAGCTGATCTTTGTTCTCTCGTGTTGTTCTGTGTCAACGTGATGACCGACCGACATACCAACTCTGACCAAAGTCTCAACACAATCCTCCGAGTTTTGTACCAGATCGGAATCAAACTCCATGACACCAGCAGGGAACAACACAAGAACAGTTGAACCACCAAACTTGAAGTATCCTAGCTCATCGGTTCTCTTTACTGAATCACCTCTCTTGACAGTCATTATAGTGGAGCCCACCATCATGGCACCAACGGCAACAAACATCACTTTGCCAAACTCTTCACTTATCAATTCAGTCACGACACGGACATTCTCACCATAGACGTCCAAATCTGACCTGATGGCCATTGGATTGACAGTGTAGTACTCACCACTGATCTCAATGGAATCACCTACAATACCATCAACCGGTGAGTGGAAGCGGTGGTAATCCTGAGGAGCCAATCTGAAGATACCAATGGCACTGTTTGCAAACTCTGGGGTATAAGCAGAGCCTAGAAGCTTCTCAATGCTGAAAGAGCGGCCTTTGATCCAGATTTTCTGGGCAGTGGTGATGTTGTTGAAGGTGGTACAACGACAATCAGCAGGAGATGTGACGATTCTTGGGTTCAGAGACTCTGGTGGTCTCATTCCAGGCTTTAATTTCCTGTAAAAGAACTGGTTGAACGTATTCCAGTTGGACGGGTCTTCACATTCAGAGAGATCGAGCTTGTAGAATTTTATGAAGGGCTCGATGTCTTTGATTGAGGATGGATTGTCGAACTTGGCACCTTGCTTAACGCTCATGTTCCTCAAGACGTTCTTGATACGACGAGAGTCAGCACCTTTACCCTTGTAAAGCATTCTGATCCCGAGACGGATGTAAAGAGCCATCTTCTCCTCCATGATCAATCCCGTCTCTCGGTCTTGAACAAGAATGTTAGCGTTATTCTTACCCAGTGCATACTTGCCATATACCACTTTGATCAGAACTTTGGAGTACCACCTTTTGGAGGCCATGGACGTTGAGGCAAAACTCTTCAACTTGTTCAGTTTGGAAGAACACACCGCAACATGGGACACCAACTCTGTATATCTCTTCTTTTGACATATTGGGCATCTGGTGAGGTGTACCGGTCTGTTTTTCAGCACTTTCAGCATCTCCTGTGTGGTAAGAGTGTCCTCAATAGTCTTCCCGTTGGCCTGGAAGAAAGTGTTGAAGTCCTCGTCAATCTGGGTATCTTCTAGCAGCTGCTCAATCTGCATCAAGTCAAAAGTTGAGCCATATTTCGATAATATCAGGTCCCACAGATCATTCTGAAGCTTGGAATAGCTTTTGAACTGCACTTTGAGCCTCAGATGAGGATCGTACTTGCCCTCCATCTCCTGTCTGTGTAACTTCATCTTCAGGTTGTATTCCTTCTCGCCAACTGTGGTCATAACTTCCCTCACTGGAATGAAGCCTTCTGCTACGTTATCGTGGAACGATAACCTATCTTTGTCGAGTATCGTAAAGGCCAGATCGAAGTTCTGTTCGTGGGTGACAACTTCAAAAGCCAGCTTCTGATTGAATACCGGATCAAGTGTGTGTCTTCTCCAAGAGGTTCTGAAAGTTTTTCGACCTAATGAGATCACCACAAACGGGTCCATATCGAAGCTTTTCTGCAATCTGGTCTTGTAAGGTGGGAGATCTGAGGCCGAGATGATCTCGAGAAAGACAACACCGAGGATTTTGTTCGTTGTGTGCCGTGTTGGTGTTCTCTTGAACCTCTCGTTTGACGTGGTCAGCGATGTTGAAGATGAGCTCTTGAAAGCAAGTGGGCGAGCGAAAGACTCTTGAGCTGAGTCAGACATGTCTGTTGTTGAGTAGTCGCTGTGAAGAGACGGAGGCTCAAGAAACGTGGATGTTGAAGAGGTATTGGAGGTGCCCAAATGGAGCCCTGTGAGTCGTGATGAGATGCCCATCTCCTCGTCATCCTCAACATGGCTCAGCAGCAAAGACTCCACGTCTGTTCCTGACTCAGAGTCTGGGTCTGAGTAGAAGTCCTGGTCGTTAACCACAATTCTCTTCCTCTTCCCTAGTGCTTTTTTCCACTGGGAGTATCGGTCGGTGATGCTGGACTTGCATAGCAACTCGAGGCCAATCTGCAGCGATCCAGTGACGAACTTGTTCTGAGAGCTCGAAGAACGCAACTTGTACCATCTGGGATGCAATTTGAGTGTGCTCTGGGAGTTTGGGGGCGAAAGCTTCTCCAATTGGTCAAATACTTCTGTCAAAGATAGCCGGAGCTCACCCAGATAGTTCGCATACCGTCTGTGCTTGTCGTATATGGCGATGTGAAGAATGTCGTTGCAGTCGTACGAACTCAACGGCAGACGGAACGAGGCATTCCAGGCTGGATTGGCCGTTCTCTTCTGCTTCTTCGTGTGCTTTGTTCGCCCATTGAGACATACTCCGGCCACCATAACTGTTGATGCAGCGTCGTCCAGAACCAAATCCTTCGCTTGCAGCACATCCAGCCGCAAATCGAGCCTTTTGCGGGCTTTCAGCTTCTTCTTCCGTATCGGCAGTCTCATCGCTGGCTTTTGTGAGTTTCTGGGCTCAATTGGTGGAGTTGTGAGGTGTGCTTTCTTTAGTACCAATGTCGCGGTGGCTGAGCATATAATCTCCTTCTCCACGACAACCAAATTTTGGCTGTAAACCGTTCACTTGGCACTGTAATGAGTTGAGAAGGATTTCTAGGCCCCGTACACCGGGATAACCGTTGTGCGTTCTAGGAGTAGATTGTACGCTTTGTAATTGCTCGGGAAAGACGGAGTTAATTGTTATAAGTCTGGGTCACGTGTCCTATGATTAATTAGTCACGTGATTGCTGCAAACTTATCACGTGATCTAAATTGGTTCAGGCACGTCCGCGAACTCGTTCGATGGACCTCAACCCATCATCAACGACTTCTTCTCTATATACTTTTTTTGTCACCTTTTTACACGAAAAAAACACACAAGGCGGCCAATGATCAAGTCGGAATCCGGTAAACAGCTGTTCCAGAAGATAACCAGTGTCCAGAAACGATGGTCGCCTTTCGCTTCCATTTCACCGTCAACGGTATTCGAGACAGATATCTCAACTCCATGTGCCATTAAGGACAACATAGTAACCAAGGATCTCCCCACAGAATGTTCTTCTAAGATGCTTTCAGGCTACCAATCGCCTTTTGATGCTACTGTAGTGTCTCTTCTGAAATCTTCTGGAAAGTTCACCATAGTTGGTAAGACCCTCATGGATGAGTTTGGTATGGGATCAGGAACTACACACACTCCAACGCCAGTTTACAATCCTCTTTATGCTGATAAAAGGGTAGCTGGAGGCTCATCTGGTGGTTCTGCTGCTGCTGTATCTTCTGGTGCTGTGAGGTTTGCCTTGGGCACAGATACTGGTGGTTCTGTTCGTTTACCAGCAGCCTATAACGGAATTTATGGGTTCAAACCGTCCTATGGAAGATTATCGAGGTGGGGTGTTATTGCGTATGCCCAGAGCTTGGACACTGTTGGTCTTTTGAGTGATGACCTGGAGTTGTTGAAAGAAGGGTTTGAGCTGCTGGATGAGTATGATGAGAAAGACCCAACCTCTCTGGGCGTTGAGATGAGACGCAAGATTCAAGAGCTGGTTACCCAAAGGGAGGCTCAAAAGCTCCGTGTTGGAGTCCCAGAAGAGCTCGTTCTTGACGGCATGTCCAATGAGGTTAGAGAAGGCTGGACTAGTGTTCTTGAGCAGCTCATCAACAACGGTCACGAGGTGGTTCCCGTTTCGATTCCAACTTTGAAGCATGCTCTACCAGTTTACTATACACTGGCACCAGCTGAAGCCTCTTCGAATCTTGCACGTTACGATGGTATTCGTTACGGTTACAGATCGGACTCTGACAAGAACCACTACGCAAAGACCCGCTCAGAAGGGTTTGGCAAAGAGGTCCAGAACAGAATCATGCTCGGTAATTATAACCTCAATGCTGACTCCTACAAGAACCATTTCCTCAAGGCTAAGCAACTGCGAAGCCAATTGGTCCACCAGCTGGATTCGATCTACCGATTCCCTAATGTCAAGTCCAATACACCACCAAGAGAAACGGGTGTTGATCTTCTAATCACCCCAACAGCACTCACATCAGCACCAACCATTGCTGACTTCAAGGCACAATCACCAGCAGAGGCTTATCTGAACGATGCATTAACTGTTCCAGCATCACTCGCTGGGCTTCCAGCGATTTCGGTGCCCTGGAACGTCAAATGCTCTTCGGTTCCTGTTGGCGTGCAGCTTATGGGCCAGTTTGGTGACGATATTGGTGTCTTGGAAGCTGCAAAGCTTCTCACGAGAATGAATTGATGGCGAATGCTTGTATATAAATATAGAGATGTACATATAAAGAGGGTCTCATGATATTATGTAGATATCCCAAGTATAGTGTGTCCCTTTATATTTTGAACTATAGAGCCCATAGAGATAACCTCATATTCATTTCCTGAGCATTTGAAATGCTCTATACCGTACAGAATGGATCTTCATTTAATTGAGTAGACATATTCACAGAAGAATATATAACAGCATACAGACTAGATATCTCCAAGTGATGTATATATGATCTCCGATTTACACAGTACAGCAGGACTCTAACATACATAGATCAAAATACACGATTTTTGTAGGAGTTTTGTAGGGTTTAGCATTTATAGCAATGTTTAGTGCCTTTTAGGGGGCTTTTAAGGTTTCCAAAGGATCTTTGAAGGGGTTAAAAAGGGTTATTTCAGTACTTAAGATTAATGATTACGTAAGCAAAGCGATAAAAAGGAAAAACCAAACGTGTTGCGCATACCAGATGTTTTTTTATTTTTTTTCCAATCTTTTTTTTTTTTTCTTTTTATCGACGAGGAGCCCGGAGATTGCCGGGCCCAGCCCTCCAATTTCGATGAGGAGATGATCATATACTATGGGTAATACGTAGACAAAACCACGCCATCAACTGGTATATATTACACGGTTTAAGCCAAAAAAGCGGGTAAATAACGCATTTACTTGGATATTCTGCCAAAAACACCCGGGCAAAGATCCCCCGGTACGCGCACAGAATGAATCATCGAGCACGCGAAAAGTTTTCCTTCTCCACAATCTTCTCTACCTTCTTACCCCCACCAACCACCAAAACAGCCACCAAAAAGCCGTAAAACAGCCAAAAAACCATGATCTCCCACCAGATCCGCGCACAGGCTGCTCGTCAGGCCCGCAAATCTGCACTCAGGCTTTCAGGCTCGGCCTCACGTGCCATGGCCGTTCGTCTCTCGCACAAAGCTGCCCGTCCGCAGCCAGCTCCTTCGTTTGCAACATCTACTACGTTCACCGAGTCCAAGAACGATGCCCAACCATTGAGGAGCTCCCACAAGAGCCCGGAGCTCGACGACTCGTTCGTGGGCCTCACCGGAGGGCAGATTTTCCACGAGATGATGGTAAGACATAACGTGGACACCATCTTCGGATACCCCGGTGGTGCCATTTTGCCTGTTTACGACGCCATCTACAACTCGGAGAAGTTCAACTTTGTTCTTCCCCGCCACGAGCAGGGCGCCGGTCACATGGCTGAGGGCTATGCCCGGGCCTCGGGCAAACCCGGAGTTGTTCTTGTAACTTCCGGCCCCGGAGCTACGAATGTTGTTACGCCAATGGCCGATGCGCTTGCCGACGGTGTTCCAATGGTTGTATTCACCGGCCAGGTGGCCACTAGCGCCATCGGCACAGACGCTTTCCAGGAAGCGGACGTTGTGGGTATTTCCCGTTCGTGCACCAAGTGGAATGTGATGGTGAAGGACGTTGCAGAGCTTCCTCGTCGTATCAACGAGGCGTTCGAGATCGCCATGTCCGGGAGACCAGGCCCGGTGCTTGTGGATTTGCCTAAGGACGTGACGGCTGCGATTCTGCGCCAGGCGATCCCAGTGAAGTCCACGATCCCTTCGAATGCGCTGGAGCAGATCACCAAGGCTGCCACGACCGAATTCACCCTTGCTGCGGTGAAGAGAAGTGCCGATTTGCTGAACAAGGCCAAGAGACCGGTCATCTACGCCGGTGCTGGTATCTTGAACTCCGAAGAGGGCCCAATCCTGCTCAAGGAGCTCTCCGAGAAGGCCCAGATCCCGGTCACTACGACGCTCCAGGCCCTTGGAGCCTTCGACCAGGAGGACCCGAAGTCCCTCGACATGCTCGGTATGCACGGTTCGGCATTTGCCAATCTGGCAATGCAGAATGCCGACTGCATTATCGCATTGGGGGCCCGGTTCGATGACCGAGTCACCGGGTCAATCCCAAAGTTTGCCCCTGAAGCCCGCAAGGCGGCTGAGGAGAAGCGTGGAGGAATTATCCACTTTGAGATTGCGCCAAAGAACATCAACAAGGTTGTCCAGGCTACAGAGGCTGTTGAGGGCGACGTCACCACGAACCTCAAGTCGTTCATTCCGCTTGTGAAGCCAGTGGAGAAGAGACCGTCCTGGTTCGACCAGATCAAGAAGTGGAAGCACAAGTACCCATACGACTACCAGAAGGAGACCCCAGGCTCCAAGATCAAGCCACAGACCGTCATCTCCGAGCTCTCCAAGCTTTGTGCTGAGGACCCTCGTGAGACTATTGTTACCACAGGAGTTGGCCAGCACCAAATGTGGGCTGCTCAGCATTGGACATGGCGTCATCCACGTACTTTTATCACTTCTGGTGGTCTTGGTACGATGGGTTACGGTTTGCCAGCTGCTATTGGAGCCCAGGTTGCGAAGCCAGACGCTATCGTCATCGACATTGACGGTGATGCCTCTTTCAACATGACTTTAATGGAAATGTCCTCCGCAGTCCAGGCTGGAGCCCCAGTGAAGGTGTGTGTGCTCAACAACGAAGAACAGGGTATGGTCACACAATGGCAGTCCCTCTTCTACGAGCACCGTTACGCACACACACACCAGACAAACCCAGACTTCATGAAGCTCGCTGACGCCATGGGCTTCCAGGGAATCAGAATTGAGACCCAGGAGCAGCTTGCTGACGGTTTGAAGGAGTTTATCAAGGCCGACAAGCCGGTGTTGATGGAGGTTATTGTTGAGAAGAAGGTGCCAGTCCTGCCAATGGTTCCAGGTGGTAAGGGTCTCGATGAGTTCATTGCCTACGACGCTGAGGTTGAAAAACAGCAGAATGAGCTCAGAAAGCAGAGAACCAATGGTAAGCACTAATTAGGGCTTGAAGTTAAAGGTGTTTGTTTGATTGGTTTTTTTTGCTTTTGGATATGACTTTTGATGTGTTTGGAGTAATCATAGCTCAAACACTCAGAACAAAGAACAAAAAATTGATTTTGCAGTATTTAAAGATGTTACGCACGGGGCTGATGATCGACTGAAGCTCGACACGCCCATCCCACGAAAAGTTTATATATTCACTATTCTCATAATGAATTATTGAGGAATGATTGCGTGTAGATCATTATGCGAAGTTCTACAAGGAGGCCAATGTACATGTTTGTTCTATTTGCTGGCACAACACACTCACTCTTCTCTTTCAACATGCTTACCGAACTCCTTTTGAATACGAATAATCTCCTCATCTAAGGCCTCAAGAGCTGGCAAACGATCCCAATTGTGGCGACTCTCCCAGACAATATCCATCAACTTGGCATTTACTTGTTCAAGCTCATCAACTGTCAAATCATCGGTATTCTCAACAAGGGTTCCCATAGCAGCTTCTGCTTTGTGTAATGGACAGACAAAATCTGGTTCTGGTTCATCTGGTTCGTCTTCAGATACTGGAGCCTCCAGCTTTTCGGGTTCTTTCTCATTTTCTGGCTCTGCAACAGCAGTTGATGATTCAGACAGCGGGTTAGCAACAGCTTGTTTATCACCTTCACTAGTTCCATTACCAAAGATTCCAGTCTCGAGAGCATTGGAGTTATTCTCGACTTGCATGGAAATATCACCGTTGGTTACAGGAGCATCCTCAGTATTCTCCTGAGCAGCCTCATCTTCAGCTTCCTTAATAGCCTTTACCTGTTGTTCTTCAAACTTCTTCTCCCTCTCCAACTGTCTGCGTCTCAAGTCCTTACACTGCTCAATAAATTCCGGTGTACAAACCTCCTGAACTCCAACCTGTGCATTAGTCAACATCTCAGAGGCTTTGATCATTCGTTCACGATCATTCAAGGTTAAGCTATCTTTGTAGATCATTTCAATGTCTTTGATGAACTGCTTTGGTTCACAGTAGTAGCCATTCCACAGTCTTTCCTCAACAATGTCCAGATCCATATTGTAGAACTTACGACCAGTGTGTACCTCGAGAATCATATCACCATCTCTGACATAGTCTCTAGGGAGAGTTGGATCTTCTGGTTCGAACAGATGTACCAAAAGGTAATCGTCAATAGGTGGCTTTTTGAATCTCTTATAACGATTTTTGAATAAATCCATCAAACCAGCAAGTTTCACCTTGATGGTGTTCTTCAAAATCATATCAGCCTTTTCCTGAGCCTTTTCATCATGCTTGGACACCACCTCTTTAGGGACTTCAAGTTTTTCCAACTTCTCCAACTTCTTTTTCTTTCTGTTATCTAAGAAGTCAGTTGGTTTCATTGTCAAGGCCTGGAATAATGGTTGGAAGAATTCTCTTCTCTGACTTTTGTTTGGCTTATCCAAGATAACGTAGTTAGCTTCACTAAGACCAAACAACATCTTGAGGTCTGGAGGAAGGTCCTCAAATGGAGAATCGGCAACACCAAGCAACAAGATTCTTTCATTAGAGGCAACGGATCTCAGCAAACCAGCCAATGTGGACTTAGCACTCTCCGGAACGGTGTCATACCAGATGTCAACGTTAGGGATGAAGATAATGGATGGTTTATGTCTGCGGGCCTCAACAAAACTTTGGATGATTGTATTCTCTGCAGTTCGTGTAGAATCACCAAACAGTTGTCCCAAGTCTAAGCTTTGGATGTTGAAGCCTTCTAGATGATTCAGCACAGCAGAACCGAGATATTGTTGACCGTTACCACTCTCACCAGCAATGAGTAACCTTGGACGATGTACTCGGGACGACTCGAGACGTTTCAAGAGTTCATGTTTACCGAACCCACCATCCTCATCATGTTCAGAAGGATCAACAAACTCAGCTTCTTCCAAAGAGGTCAGTTTCTTCACACGTGGGACCAGTTTATCAAGTTTTCCGGTGATCACGGAGAGTGGAATCTCGAGTAATGATGTTAGGTGTTCTGGTAATGGAGCTGAGCCGGAAGAGGTGGAACGAGCAGATGATGGAACGATCTTGTCCAAGGCCTTCATGAAATCACGAGCAGCAACGTGAATATCGTTAGGGTCAATTTTGAGCTTGTCACTCGATGAATAGATTTGTGGATAGCGTCTCTGGATACTGTTCAAAGCTGCCTCAGTACAAAGAGCACGCAAGTCAGCACCACCGTAACCTTTAGTCAGATGAGCAACTTTTTCGAGGAACTCTTTAGACAATGGGGGATCCCATTTCTTGGTGTGGATGGACAGGATCTGCTGCCTAGCTTTGATGTCTGGCAATGGGAAGTAGAATTCTCTATCAAATCTTCCAGGACGACGTAAAGCTGGATCGACTGCATCTGGTCTGTTGGTAGCACCAATGACAATGACTTGGCCTCTGTTATCCATACCATCCATCAAGGCAAGCATAGTGGAAACGATCGAGGCGTGGATCTGCTCCTGTTTCGATGATCTTACCGGGGCGAGACCATCGATCTCATCGAAGAAGATAATACTCGGTTGTTGTTTCTTGGCTTCTTCGAACAAAAGTCTCAATTGTCTCTCAGCTTCACCAACCCATTTACTCAGACAGTCAGCACCTTTTCTCATGAAGAACGTGATTTTCTGTCCCTCGGAAGAACATGAAGCAGCTAATGCACGAGCCATCAAGGTCTTACCAGTACCTGGAGGACCATGGAACAGAACACCTCTTGGAGGAGTAATACCGAACTTCTGGTACACCTCCGGATACAGCAATGGCAATGCAACCATCTCCTTCAGCTGGTTGATGTAGTTGTCCAGTCCACCAATGCTGGAGAAGTCGATATTCATATCAACACCCAATGGGTCTGAGTCGGCGTTCTGCTTCTTCTTCGGAGTCTTGTTCAAGGCCACAGGGGCACTTATAGACGGTCTTTTACCACCTGAAACGGGCAATATCTCATCGTCACTTGAGTCTGAGTCTGCACCACCTGCCAGTAAGTTGTTTGAGCCTGGAGCTGTGGAGGAAACGTAGTTCTTGCCAAAGATAGAGGTCACATCACCACCGCCAAACGGCCCACCAGTTGGAAAGAGACGACGATAAGAGGAAGAGGAACTGGCACCGCCTCTGCGACGCGGTGTTGAAGGCTGCTCAACAGCTGGGAGGCCCTCAAGGTTATCTGTGAGCGGTGGTGGGATGGCATAGTTGACCTCTTTCGTCCTCTGGCGGAGAGATCGGTTTCTTTTGGCCGTTTCTTGATCCGAGTCCTGGAGCTCGTTGAGCTCATCGTGGATCGAATCGTCCTCTAAAACCTCATCGTCATCGTCATCATCGTCGTCTTCGTCATCGTCAACAATGACGGTGGCACGGGAACGGGTTGGTCTGCTTGATCTCGATCTTGAGCGGCTCTTCTGCGATGATCTTTTCCTCTTCTTCTTCCTCTTGGAGCTGTACGAGTAGTCGTCGTCTCCGTCTGAGTCCTTCACAATGAACTGGCGTTCCTCTCGTTGTCGCTCGAGTTTCTCGTCCTCCTCGTACTCAGACTCGCTTCCGATAGCACTGGAAGCCTCTTCGCTATCGTCCTCATGGAAACTCTCGTCATCATCGCCCTCGTCGTCTTTCACTCTCGTCGTCTTCCTAGGAGGAGACGGCGTTGGTTCTCGTGCCAGAGAGCTCAGTCGCTTGGTCGTTCTTCTCTTGACGACGAAGTCGTCCTCGTCTGATTCTTCTTCCTTGAACTCTTCCTCCTCTTCTTCACTCACAATCTCATCGTTGGCGTCCTCAATGGCCTTGTAGTCCACCTTGGACGTCTTTCTTCGCTTGTGGTCCCGCACCATCTTTGTAGGGTCGTAGCGGAGTGTCACCACAAGTGAGCTTCCTGCTGGGGACAACGTTATTGTTCTGGGAGAGAGATGTTGATGCTGATGTTGATAGAGCGACGCGTTGTGTTAATGATTGCCGCTGGACTTTTCTACCTAGAAAAAAGGCGGGTTTTGGGCGGTTATACAGCTCGTCAGGAGAATCAGAGCAGGCAACAGAGAAACCAGTCAATTGGGACAGGCCGATATGAGTAGTTCCCTTTTTATGGGGATATTTAGCGGCGGCTCTTCTATAATGCTAGCCGCCCATCTTTTGCGTGTGACGCGTCGCGAAAGCTAGACTTCCTAATCGGGTAATTTTGAAGTAATTGGCGAGCATTGTATGGCGTACTATTCAGCTGGACAAACACGATGAATACTGGAAGGACTTTCCAAACACCATTCCTATATGTCAAACTACTCAGATGTCAAACTGCTCTTTACTACAACTATGAGTGGGGCACATACGACCATGGATATCATCCAGAGATATGGAAAGATTGTAGAGCTTTCACCAACACCAATCAACTCATCAGCATGTTCACGGCCCAGTCAACACTCAGCGTACGCAGATCGGTGTACGTCTGACCCACACCAATAAATAGGATCGGGATGTTCGTGGCGTACACCATGTTGACCATAGTCCCGATCAAGTCTCCCACGGTGTCGCACTTGGAGATGATGAAGAAGTCCAACGTCCTTCCCGGCCCAAATGCTCCGTTGAAGTTCTTAGCCTGCTGCACTGAGTCTGTGCCCACGAGGGCCTCGCCCACCATGATGATCTTGTTCGGGTTGGCAGCCTTGGCGAAGGACGCCAGCGGAGCCATCAGATTGGCATCGTTGTGACGTCTTCCAGCAGTGTCCATTAGCACAATGTCGAAGCCGTTCTTCTCAGCGTACAGCACAGCCTGCTTTGCAGTCTTCGCAACGAGGTCTGCACCACCGTAGCCGGCCTCAAAGAGCTCGATCTGGCCCTCTTTCTCCGAGGCACTCTTCAGGTTATTCACATGAACACGCAGCTGCTCAACTGCACCAGATCTAAAAGTGTCGCACGCCGCAATCAGCACCCTGAAGTTGTTTTGCAGCAGCCAGAAGGCCAGTTTGGACAGGTTCGTGGACTTGCCAACACCATTGACTCCGACCACGGAGATGACATACGGTTTTGGCTGTTTTTTGATGTCATCCAGCAGGTTGACGGATGTGCCCGGCGTGAGGATCTTCGTCAGGTCCTTGGCTAGTGCATCCTTAGCAGTAGTCTTGATGGAGGTCCAGTTCTTCGTCTTGGAGCCGACAAGAGCCTTCTCAACGTTGGTGGTCAAGTGGGTTGCAACTTCAGGCGCAACGTTCTTCTTGATGAGATGTGCTTGTAAATCTGCAATGGTGGACTTGATGTCCTCTGGGGTTATTGTCTTACCACCGGTGTACTTCTTTAGGAAAGCAAACGGCTCTTTGACCTGCTCCTTCTGCTTCGAGCTCTGCAAAATGGCGTCGATCTCGTCGTTGAGGTCCTTCACCAGGAAACGCCCCTTTGAGTCCTTATCACCAAACTGTTTCTCATCTATGTGTACAGTTCGTCCAGCTGTTTGCGTTGAGTCTCCGTTGGACGAAAAGTCTAACGTTGTACCCTCCTCCTCCTCGTACATCCCGTCAGCGCCCCATTTGCGGTTCTTCTTGCTGGCCTTGGCGGTCTTCTTCGGCTTCTCAGCCTTCTTGTCGGCTGGTGAGTCCTCTTTGTCACCGTCTCCACGTTTTTCCAGTTCCTGTAGTCTGGCGTGGAAAAGTCCCTCGAACTTGTCAATCTCTTCCTCGAGTCCCTCCAGGACATAGCGCTGGCTGTTGAGGTTCTCGCGAAGAGACTCACCACAAATCTCTCTGAAAACGGTCTCTGACACAGAAATGAGCTCATCAACATACTTCAGAGGCGTCACCGTTGGGTAGACACATGCCACAGTGATTTGTGGATTGTGAGAGCGTGAGTACTTCACGGTGTAGTTCTGGGAGGTGAATGACTCGACCGAGACTTCGGTTGAGGCCAGAGACTTAGCAGAGTCGCTGATGAAGACTCGATCAACGAGCGAGTTCACCACCGAGTCTGAGACTTTGCGTGGTGCATACTTGAAGAGGACCTGGCCCGTGGGCGTGAATACGATGAACTGGTCGATCATTGGCGCTTTGATGGCTTCTAAAAGTGGTGATGACGCTGGCGTTGATAAACGTCCGCCCATTTTTCACAGAGGCGCGGCGGGTTTTATTTGTCGCGAGAGATTTAGAGGGACTAGCCTAGGGGTCTGCTTTGTGGATCTATTGCACTGAGCAAGTCTCTGAGTCTTTCTATTAGCTATATACAAAATCATCATTTCAATTTCATAAGTGGATAGTCGCCAGCCCTGTTAGCACCCGCACCGTAGCTGAGATCTGCGCCCATTGTGGCATATCTCATTGTTCTCTTATCAGCATCAACGGCCAACCGATCGAGCACTTTGGCTGATAGTTCTGGGATTACTGGCTGTGCTAGGATCGAGCAAACACGTGCAGCTTCTGCGCCGATGAAGATAATGGCGTTCTTCTGTTCCGTTGGTCTCTTCCATGGTTCAGAGTCTTGGATGAACTGGTTAGCATCAGAGATGACTTTCCAGAAATCAGAGATCGCTCCTGCGGTGTTGAACGATACCATCTTGTCGTTCATCTTGAACTGCAGAGAGTTGATAGATTTTTGGAGTTCATTGTACTGAGTTTGTAAGCTCTCTTCAAACAGGACTTCTTCTCCATGAGCCTCATACTCCCTCTGAGAAGCGACAAGATCAAATTTCTTACCACACACTCTCATAACCAGATTGGCAAACTTGTCAACAAGCAAGTCCATACTTCTTTTCAAGCTCTCTTCACTGAAGTTGTTATCACCGTTCAATACCGAATTCTCACACAAGAACCAACGGACAACGTCTCGGCCGTAGACATCGATAATCTTCTCGGGATCAACAACATTACCTTTACTCTTACTCATTTTGGTCCCTTCACTCAGCCAATGGCCATGAACTACCACTTGTTTAGGCAATGGCACCTCACCTGCCATGAGCAAGGCCGGCCAGTAGACACAATGGAAGCGAATGATGTCCTTACCGATGAGATGTGTAGCTGGCCACAACTCTTGATATTTCATATCAGGATACCCTGCTGAGGTGAGATAGTTCACAAGTGCATCTATCCAGACATATATCCTCTGGGATGGGTCAGACGGTACCGGAATTCCCCAGGATAGTCTCGACGAGGGACGAGAGACTGAAAGGTCTGACAGTGGAGTTTGCTTGAGAGACATCAGCAGTTCCTGCTGTTTCTGCGAGGGGATAATCCAATTAGGGTTCTGCTCAAGATGTTGTATCAGCTTGTCTGTGAAAGCTGACAGCTTGAAGAAATAATTCTTTTCGCTCGTCAGCTTAACTTCTGAGCCCGTCTCTATTGAGACCCATCTCGCGTCGTCAAGCTGTTTAATCTGTGTCTGCGGATAGAAAGTTTCGTCACTCATAGCGTACCAACCCGAGTGTTCACCCTCATAAATCAAACCTCTCTTTTCCAAAATGGTCCAGAAGTGTTTAACAGCGCTCACGTGATCCTCGTCTGTAGTTCTGATGAACCGATCGTGCGAGATCCCGGCATCCAACGCCAATTTCTTGAAAACAACGGCCAGCTCATCGACAAACTCCTGTGGCTGTTTGTTCGAATTCTCAGCTGCAGTCTGGATCTTCAGGCCGTGCTCGTCTGTTCCCGTGGTGAAAAAGGACGGCTGGTTGGAGAGTTTTGCCCATCGATGACGGACATCACACAGAAGCATGGAGTATAAATGGCCCAAATGTGGCGCTGCATTTGGGTAGAAAATCGGGGTTGTGATGTAAAAGGGCCGTGAGGATGCCTGCTTAAGCAGAGGAATTGTCCGTTTGAGCATTTTCCGGTGGGTTTTTTAATGGTGATCCAAGAGCCTTTATGGGTGGTTCTTGTAAGGCTCTGGTTCTGGCGCGAAGTGTTCTTTTCGAGAACTTGATCTGAAGCTTCTGCATTTAGCTGAGATGAGATTAATATTTCATAGGAAGTATGGTAATTAAGAAATAAGAAATAGGATTAAATAAAGGGAAGATACAGATAAACAGACAAGAAGTCAAACATAAAAAGGGTGAATTCTGTATAGATTTTTGTTTATCATTTCAATAACTACGCTTTGTGATCACTTTTTAGAACTATCCGATTATATATAGTTGTGTGCAACCTAAATCCACGACTAGACATCTCCAGCATATGGGAGTAGTACCATTAAAGAGCTCTGCTTCTGAAGGAAAACTTCATAATACAAATGTTGATTGAATTCCTACTCAATTTTGTGTTATAAAGCCACAGAAAAGAGACCTCCGCGCCCTCCCATAATTATAAGGATAATTCTTGGCTTTTTCGGGCCCCTAGATACGTTGGCGCAGATACAGGCTATTACATCCCCACTTGAAACAATATCTTGATGTTGTTGCGAATTGTAAACCAGATCATCTCCAGTCCTTGAAGACTCAAGCTAATTTTCAGATCAGGTTCTGGCTTTTTAATTACATGAACAACTCATTATGAGCAGCACGCGACCTACTGAAGGATCAATGCAAATGTTGTTTATTATGACCAAATTCAGCTCTTCTCAACAAAGATGGCCATCAGTACGAAGACCGTGTAGAACATCGCCAACGGGTACGCAATGAGAATTCTGACGTTATCGAGCTTGAGCACAGCAACGAAGAACCCGGAGGCAGAATATGTGCTCCAAAATGTCGTGAAAGCACTGATTATGTACCCCATTGTGTTGTTTAAGTTGAAAAAAATACCTGCAAAACTCACCGGAACCAATGGCAGGAGACAATAGCCCAAAACGCTCGCTGTACGAGCTAAATCGATGCTTGTTTCGGCCATCAGCTTGAAGAAATAGTGCAGCGACAACGTGCCCATCAACGCAACACCATAAATATAGCCAAAGTGGACCTTTCCAGCAAGGAGCAGAAAAAGACCGAAAATAAGACAAAACAGGATCGGACCTGCGAGATCGGCATCGTTCATGATGTCAGCGCTGACAAAGCCACGAGGATTCAGCACAGCCATTGTCTTTTGCTTGATGTGTTGGAAATTGATACCCAATTCTTCAAGCAGCGGAGGCTCATTAGCATACCCACTCGTTGAAAAAGCTGCCAGAACTCCAGTTGAAAGAGTATCGTCGCCCATTTGGCCAGCAACATAGCCTGGGTTGGAGAACTGTGTATCCATCTGGCCAGCAACGCCGGCAACGCCGGGGCCCCCACCACCGAAGGCCTGCGCGTTGTAGTCGTACTGTGTAGGGTAGAACTGAAGGTTATTGGGCTGGTTGTAGAATGCCATTTTCTCTTGTCGAATTGGCCAAGCGGGAGGGTCTTGGGAGACTTTTGCCATTGATTTGACGTGTTTTGATGTCTGGCGCGCGGCAAAACACCCGGACACCACAGAGCTTACGTGATATATTACGTAAGCCAGCTCTCCCGTATACATCCCAATTATAAACAATTTGTCTAATGCATTTTCGAAACTATCATTCGTCTATTCAGGTTCACAATACAGAGATTTTATGTCCTACTCAATCGTGACAGCTTGGCACTCCAACGTCTCAGTGTCTAATACCACAATACACCCCGTCTCACTGAATCTCGGAATAGCGATCAGTCTCACTTGCCCACCCCTTTCAGTGTCTAATAGCTTGGTTTCAAACTGTGGCTGATTGCCGACAAAGTAGACGTGTGGAGTTTCAGTTAAAGTGAACGGGTCTTTCTCCTCATACGGATAGCATGATAGAGTGTCAGGTGCGGTTGGGATGATGTTTTGCCAGTGGATTGTAGCCTCCAACATGTTGATTCTGGACAATTGTAAGGAATCTGGAACGGTGTATTTGTATATGTCGTTGATGTTTTCACCAGATGTCCCCAGGAGACGGAGCTCGTCGAACTGGAACCAACATGGGTTGGTGACTGTTCTGAATGACGGTGTGTTTAGGTACGGCTTGGAAGTTTGGAAGAAAGCCGGGTGCAACGGCTGCTGAGGCAATGAGATTTCAACTGGATCCTGTGATCCTGGCATCAAGTCCACGGGGATAGTCTTGAGCAGAGATGACAAGAATTGGTCGAGCTGTGTAACGGAATCCTTGGAGTAGTTGGACTTATGTTTGGCTCCATACTTATTCTTCGCCTCTGATTCGAGTGTATATTTCTCCGTTACCCGGACAGAGTTTCCTGCAATTATCAACCTGGAGATATCTGAAGAGTCATAGCCCAGCTCACCTGACAAGAAGTCTAGAAGTACCTCATGCTTAGCGTCCCAGACACCAGTGAAGTCCAACCCGGAAATCAACGCGATCTTGTTTGCAGCACTTCTTGTCGGTTTCTGTACACTCATGAGCGGGTAGACGATGTCAACAACTTTAAAGCAGCCTGCCTTCGTTTCCATGCCCAGAACACCAATAACAACACCTGTGACGAGAATAGTGTCTTTCAAGAGGTCGCCTTCAAGCAGGATACGGCCACTCTCGTCTTCCAGATAAATCTCGTCCAAATCGGGGTCAATATAGCTGTCAATGCCTCCAATATCAAGATCCTGGCCCTTAGAGACCTCATCCAGGATGTTAGGCTTGTACTTCATCTCCATGTATACTGTGCCAACTATCCAAGAGGGCTCATCAGGGCGGATATCCAGCACTTTCTCCTTCTTAACAACAGGTTTGCCGTTAACAACCTCCTTATCCCACTTCCGCTTTGCTGAGTGCGCCACACGAGCACTCAAAGCCCTCAGCCTGTTGAAGTATAAGGAGGCGAACTGTTTCTCATAAGTTCTAGTTGTTTGTGGTAGCACATAAGCGTCATGTGACTTGTGGTCTGTGTGTGTAGCGATTGCGGAGCGTACTAGCGGTGTATGGGGCTCTGGAGCTGTGTACTCTTCAAGAGAGGCTGACACGTCCGGAGAGATGGACGGCATGGTGGTTTTTTGGTATTTGTCTGGTATTTGTGCGATATTATAGAGAGAAGAGTTCCTGACGCGTTGATGTGGACGCGTCAACTTTTCGTGTATAAAACGTGTTCGCGGAGAAAATGAGATTGAAAAAAAATAAGTGCTGCTTTTGTGGATCGAACACAAGACCTTACGAACTTCAGTCGTACGCTCTCCCAACTGAGCTAAAGCAGCAACTTCTTGTTCGAGATGTATGCCAACAAAGCCACACTGGAATTTGTAACCAGTCATGCGATTTGAGCGGACTTGGAGTCCTTCTTCTATTGTGCGCACAAACAAGGTATGAGATTAATAGAAATCAAGGCATAGGAACACTCAGAGAGAGTAAAAGTAGGCCGGGCTAAGTAAAAAAATACTGGGTTGAAGTAGCAAGGTGATGGGAAAGACGATGCCATATTCCAGTAGACGTTATATCACGACTAGTCCTCGGCCCCACAGCTACACATTTATGGCTCTTCTACAATACGTCCAGCAATATACATTAATTATATTTTACTTATAATCTTGATCTAACACTTTGATAGCCAGTATACGGATCTCCATGAAAAAGGGAAAAGAATAGCAATTGATCAAACAGAAGAGACAATCTCATTAGCATGTTTCAACACTTCAACCATCTTCATACATTCTTGTCTTCTCTGCTTGGTGATCTCATTCTCTTTGACCAAATCGCTCAGATCGTTGGAGCCGTACAGCTTCTCCAACAAGATCTTTTGGATTTCGTTTCTGGATCTAACAATCAACTTCAACATAACAGCCTTTGGAATAACATCCGCAACTGTTCTCTTCACAATACTGAAATAGGACTGGATCAAAAGTTTGATAACCTCGGTTTCCATGGTTTCACGATCAGTCATAGCACCAGAAGCTTTCAAAACTGGAGGTGGTGCCTCCATCGCAGCAAGTCTCTTCTTGTTCTTAGAAGCAAAGAATCCACCGAAGAATCCACCAGTTTTGTCATCATCTGGTACTGTTGGAACAGGGGAAGCTGCAATTGGTTTACCAGTCTTTGGATCTACCTGGACTTGTCTTGGATGTAATTTTTCTTGAACCATAGCCATTGCTTGAGAGCCTTTGAGCAAATCTGGATGAGCAGTGTTGATATAAGTCTCTTCAGATCTGATGATATCTGTAACGAATTCTTGAGTAGGAATCAATGCAGCTCTCAAGAACTCAATAAAAGAGTTTGACAAGGCCTCTTTCAACTGTGGATATCTTGCATATTTTGGATTTTGCAAGATTTGGGTCAAGATTCTAACCAACTCATCAAAGATCAAGTTAATACAGCGAATAGACGGATCCTCGAATCTTCTAATCTGTTGTTTAACCAAAACTTCAAATGCTTGGGTACCAACGAACAAAGATGGGGAAGCACCGGAACTGTTGTACATTATAGTTCTGATATCGGCATCTTTGATCTGATCAAACGGATCCAATGCATTAACACCATTCTTGTAAATCTCATGGAAGACAAATGAGATTCTTGCACCACCACTCAATTCTAAACTTGACAATTCCTTGGCTTCACCATCCAAGATACCGTTATAGTCCTTGCAGAAATCTGTGATAATGGAGAGGACAACGGAGTTTGGGGAATCCATAGTTTCTGGTCCTAAGCTGATCAGTTCAGTCTGATACTTCTTCAGTGCGGTTTCAATTCTCATCTTGATCTCCGGTAGAGTCTGCTTGATGTGATGCAAAAGGATGGAGTTCAGCTTCTTAGCCAAGTAAGGGGTACCACAGTAGTGGGCTTTAGATCTGTACGATGGATGATTCTCGAAGAAGGCCTTCTCGTCATTCAATGCAGCTCTGATTGTCTTCTTCGTCTCGATATCCTTCTGGCCTCTATTTATAACCGGAACGTAACCGTATCTCAACGGGATAACACGGCCTGCGAGAATATCAATGACATCTGTGCCTGGATCCATGAGGTCAACTTTCGTCAAGACACCAATGGTTCTAGAACCTTCTGGGTCCACTTCTCTGGCGAGCTTCAAGCCGTCACTGTTCGCCAAATCGGCATTTGCGGCATTGACGGCGAGGATGATGGCGTTCGGCTTGGATATGAACTTCAGGATCATGTCCTTGATCTGTTTCTCAATGTCTTTTGGCTGGTCACCAACTGGCACTTTGGTGAGACCCGGCAAGTCCACAACCGTTAGCGTCAACACGTGTGGCGAGTAGATTCTGAGGTTGATTGGAACAGGCGAGATTCCGGCATTGCTTCCAGTCTTCGCCTCAGTCTCGTTGATGATCTCCTGTCTGATCTCGTCGAAGTTGAAGAACTTCTTGCCTGGCAAGTGAAGGAACTCACCCCACTCGTCAGCGTTATCTTCAGCCTGGTTCTTGACGCCACTGTCGCTCAGTTGTAGAAGGTCTTGGTTAGCGGCAGTGGAGGCGGATGTGGCCCTTTTGGTCACCAATTGCAGCACCAGCGGTCTTCTGGTGACGATACCGGTTCCTCTAGGCAAGAAGTCTCTTCCAACGATGTTCTCCAGCACGGAAGACTTACCAGAGGACTGGGATCCGACAACGGTGATCTGGGGAAGGTCGACAGGCGAGGAGGAGCCGCCGCCAAGCGGGGCCAACGCGTCCTGCAATTTGTTGATAGTGGCGATCAGGTGTTCGTCCATGATGTCGCTTATTATGTGTGCGTTGGTATGGCGCGTGTAGGAAGGAGAGCTGTGTTGTATTGTTGTTGTTGTTGTTGTTTGTTTGCTGGCTTTTTTCCTGGTTGCAATTCTGGCATTGGGCGCGGGAGACTGGGGAGACTAGGAATGGGAGACTCAGCGGGACTCAGCAGGACTCAAAAACCTCTGCGGGACTCAGATATACACGGCAGCAGAGAGATAAGCGATTGCACCACACTTTCCACACCAAAAATACACACAAAACCCTTGTATAATTGAATTTATACACCCTGTCACTTGGCCACACACACACTAGGATCTCAATACGGGAAGGTGCTCAATTGGGGAAATATCTGGCGATAAAAGGCCGCAAAAACGCACACCACCCGGACACCACCACATAGATTGTCGACCGAACGCTTATCGGTGATAACGCAAAACTTTTTTTCCACTCCTGTCAACCGTTTGTATCGTGCTTTCACACACTCAGGCCAATTGCTGGATCACGGACCACATGGATATGAACTGTTATACAGTAGTTTCCAACACACTGATCGTGACGAGTCTCATCGTACAACACCAGCAGATCTTACGGCTGTATAGGTACCAAGAGCTGGACTCGTCTCGGCTGCACAAGCTGTACAAATCGTACTTCCTGCTATGCTTTCTATTTGCCATGTCGTGTGTTGATCTGTACCATCTAAAGTCAACGATAAGGGAGAATATGTGGTTTTCTCTCGGACTGCTCGTGATATCGAGTGTTTTCATTATCTCCATGTACACACTACAGCCAATCAACTCCTCTATGAATCCGCTCGACGCAGAGATCGAGCGACAATTGCTGTTGTCCAACGACAGTTTCAAGTCGACCAGAACCGTCGTTCACGTTGTACCAACCTCTGTTCCTGCCCAGAGGTCTTATGCTGGCTCCAAGGACATATCGCCTATTCAGAGTGTATCCAGCCCTCCGCCAGGAGTATCAATTAACAAAAACCAGTTCAGCGCCGTCAAGACGCCAATTCTGGCCACGCTGCTGAACAGTGAGAATGTCATGGCAATGGCTGCAAACACGGAGACAGCTAAGCTTACACTGGCGTTGCCCATTATCGTATCGCTCTTCTACCTCTCGTCGCAGATTGTGTACTCCATAAGCATCATAAAGACCAACGTGTACACGCCGTACCGCCATTTCCTGGTGACGGCCATATGGACGATTCTGCTGGGGACGATGACGATATGTACCACTTTTCTGGAGGAAATTGGCATGTATGGGCCGTTTATATCGCTCATTCAGTACCCAAACGAGTGGCTGAACTACGTTATTGGGTGTGCCCTAATAATTCACGGGATGGTGAGTCTTTGCTACTACCGCACGACGCTGAATAAGAACAGGAGCGTTGTGCAAGTCTACAACAGCATCAGCTCGCCTTCAATGCAGTCTGTCTATTAATGTATATGTGGTTTTGTGATTGAAGATAAGTATTACGAAATGTAGCATGTAAATTCCAATGAAGCACAATCTTGGACTTCTCAGCTTGAATATCTCTTCAAAAAGGGATCTCAATATAATTATAAACCAATGCTGAACATGATTATCTTCTTCTCAACTCATACTCCATTGGATACACCCCCAGCATTTTATAGAACTTCAACCGAACATTTGGATTACATGAAGATCACATAGGGGAGTACATAGGAGATTACAAAAGAGATTACAAAGGAAAGATTACACAGGAAATCACATAGAAGGCTGCAAAACAGGAGATTATAGAGAGATCATATAGGAGATTTCACGATTACATAGCTACATAGTACATATGAGCAAGAAGTGATTACATAAGCAAGTGCATATGGGCTACCTAATACATTACATAAGCTAAATTGCTCTTACGTAAGCAAAATTCTCAACAACGCCGAGAATTCGCGGAAGCGGGAACGTGTAAACGGCAACTTTTCGAGGGCCCTTTATCAAAGGCGAAGGGCCTCATAAACATAAACAAAGCAATCCGGAGCAAACTACACTTTGAGACCGATTCTGGGACTCAGACACTCTTAGAGACTCACTTTGGGACCGAAAGAAGACGCAATTGGGCCACAGTCCTCAGAAAACCTACACACGCCTTATTATCGCGTGTATTATCCGTACCGTCCCGAGCCACAAGTAAGCACTCACTTTTAGCCATTTCCAGCGATTGAGCAGCCATGGCCATCACCTCGAAGCTCAAGCTTGGTAAACCGAAGGAGGAGGTCAACACGGAGGACATTGACGAGGTTGACGATGAAGGCCAGAGCATTTTGATGGGCATCATCACCCAGCTGAGACCCGGGTGCGACTTATCTCGCATAACCCTTCCAACGTTCATTCTTGAGCGTAAGTCGATGCTGGAGAGAATCACCAATCAGCTGCAACAGCCAGACATTCTGCTTGAGGCCCACGCCACGAAGGACCCTCTCCAGAGATTTTTGCTTTGTGTCAAATTCTACCTCTCTGGCTGGCACATCGCCCCGAAGGCCGTCAAGAAGCCCCTCAACCCCGTGATTGGCGAGTTCTTCACCTCGTACTGGGACTTGCCCAACGGACACCAAGCGTATTACATCTCCGAGCAGACGTCCCACCATCCACCGAAGTCCTCGTACTTCTATATGATTCCAGAAGACCACATCCGTATCGACGGCATGGTGTTGCCGAAGTCGAGGTTCCTGGGAAACTCCACTGCGGCGATGATGGAGGGTCTCACCGTTCTCCAATTCCTTGATATCCTGCACAACGGACAGCCAGAGAAGTACACTTTCACCCAGCCAAACATGTATGCCAGAGGAATCCTCTTCGGCAAGATGCGGATTGAGCTGGGCGACCACATGCTGATCAAGTGTTCGAACGGGTACCACATTGACATCGAGTTCAAGACCAAGGGCTTCATCTCCGGCACGTACGACGCCATCGAGGGCGTGGTGAAGGACAAGGACAACAAGTCGTTGTACGAGATCTCGGGCAAGTGGAACGACGTGATGATGATCAAGGACCTCTCCACAGGCAAGAAGAGCGTCTTCTGCGACGTGCACAAGACCAACCCATTGCCTCCAAAAGTGCGTCCGTTGGATGAGCAGGGAGAGTTCGAGTCCAGAAAGCTGTGGAAGAATGTCACGGACGCCCTTGGCGAGAGGAACCACGAAGTTGCAACGAACGAGAAGTTCAAGATCGAAGATGCCCAGAGGGTATCAACCAAGAAGAGAATGGAGGATGGCGTCGAGTTCCATCCAAAACTGTTCAAGCCGTCAACAGATCCAAACGAGGAGCTGGAATACGTGTTGTACAAGAATATACCAAACGATGCGTCTCCAATTGAACAGACAAAGCTTATACTGGAGACTGTTCCTATCCTGCCAGGCCAGCGTTTCACCCCGGAGTTTGAGATTCCTGCGTACACCAAATGAGAATGATTATTGGTACCGTCTTTATAGCCCTGTGAACCTTTATGTTATGCTTATCGTTGTAGTTTCTAGTATCATCCTTCATGTTATGTTTTATATCGTTGCTCCAACTTCTCCAGTACCATCCTTTATGTTATGTTTTATATCATTGATAGTTTCCGGTACCAGCCTCTAACTTCTCCAGTATCAGCTTCTTGTTCTCCTCGAAAGTCTCATTCATCATCAGCAGCTTCTTCTCCAATACGTTCAGACTCTTCTCCCACTGCTCAACGTCCTTGCTCAATGTGTCGATTTGCTGATCCATGGACTCAACGATACCAACTTCACCACACATTCTCTGGTGCAACTCACTCAGCGTCTCCAATCTCTTGATGATGAACGGCAGATCATCAATGGTATGCTTGGTTTTTTGGAACACGGTGAAAACCTCGTGGATCTTTGTGTCTTCTGCCACCTCAGACTCCTCCGTTGAACGTCTCATCGCAATAGACTTCTCAAACTTGGTGTTCACCTCGTCAATAGCTCGACTTATCTGTGCCAGCAGCTCGTGGTCGTTGGACAGCAGCTTGAACTTGCGGAACAGATCGTTAATGCTTGATTGTAGAGACAGATCAGGCTGGAAGTCTGTGCCTAGCAGCTTCTCGAGCTTGGTGAGTCTCTTGTCTAGGATGACAACCTCTTCGGGACTCGTCTGGATCTGTGTTGCCGCTGCAGCAGCAGTTGATGATGGTGGATGTTCAGTTTCATGATCCTGCCTCACGGACGTAAGGACGAGCTTACGGTCTTTCGTTTCAAGATTGATCTTCGTGAGCGTCTCCTGCAACGCCTTGAGTTCCTTTTCCTCGTCCAGGGAACCTTCGGTCTTGACCATCTCCTCCAGCTCCTTCAGCTCGAAACGGAGTCTGCTCATCATGTTCTGGACGGTCTCCTTCGAGGAGGTCTCATAACCAGCAATACGGTCAATCCTGTCCGAGAAGTCCGTGTTGGAGACGATGACTTTCCCCTTCTCAAATCTTAATCTGCTCAGCTCAGCGTCAATCTTCTCCTCGTAGATCGAGTCGTTTTTCAGAGGCGCTTCTTGCTCGACCTGGATAGTCTCCTCGCTGTCAGAAGTCTCATAAACCTCCTGCGATGAGAGGTCCTGGTGCCGTAGTTAGTATGCAGTGTATGGTAATTTCCACCGGAGCAGAACTCACGATACCATCCAAATCGTCGTATTTGGCCATCTCTTTTTGTCTGGTCTGTTTGTATGGAGCTGTCAGAGGGTGTTGGTCTTTGTCAGCGTTTTTCAGTCTCCTTCCGTCTCTTCAGTCTCTCTCTGAACTTGCAGTCTGCCTGTGTTTACATAGAAGATTCTCTTTGTTTACATTGTGGAGACGCGCTTTTTTCATTTAGAGTGAGCGAGTGTAGCGTAACTATTAGAACGACCCAGCGTACATCTCAGCACACCATTATAAGCATAATGTCCCACAAGCATATACCTTCTCCACACAACTTCACAAGGCTTTACTCAACTTCACAAGATTCCAAGCAATGAGTTTACCTGTAACACGAGAGTTCCTGCAAAGCATAACCAGCAGGGATTACACGGAGAGAAGGCTCGTCCTGATGAGAGATATGCCCGAGTACTCGACCAGGTTTGTCTACAGTGATGAGGGCACATTACTAGAGATTGTTCTCTTCAAACAAACGTACAAGGACATCTTCGCAGAGTGCCATCCGGTGTTGGAGAGGTTCCTTGCTGATGGTCAGGTGATCCAAGATGAGAAGCACCTCGTTGAGGTCTATCTGATGACAATCGGTATGCTTCTGACGACCAATGAGAACCATTCAGTCATATCTATACACGACGATATCGTCACGAAGATGTTATCGGCCAAGTCCCATTTCTCAGACACGATACTGGACTCTTCGAGCTTCTTAAAAAGGGAGCTATTCCTCCTACAGACGCTTCTAAACTCAAACATTGCCAAAATCAACAAGTCCTCGTCCTTATGGTTTCTGTTCCGCAAACTATTCATACACGTTGATGCTACTCAATCATTCTCGAGTCTACCACCTTACTTCTTCTTCAAAACTGCTATCTCGTCGGCAAAGCTCCACTCTTCAAACTACTATGCCTGGAACTTCATCACCTTCACTACGAACGTCTCAAAGCTGAAAGTCAATTGTAAGTTCTTCATTGAGATCATCGCCGACGTTGAGAGGTTCTGTAAACAACACCTTAATGATGCTTCCGCATGGAGTTGCTTTACAAATATCATTGAGATGAACCCATATGCCCTGAAAACGACATGCGAAGAGTATAACAAATACTCCCAAATCAAGCTGGACTTTATATATCAAAGAGTCGCAGTGGCTATCCCAAGTCCAAGGGAACGTCTAATGTCACTCTCCAAGTGGCTATGGGACTCCAAGTGTGTTTCCCAGGTACCATATCAAGCATTCGGAAGGCTATTGCTATACACAGTGAGAGGCTGGCAAGACCGAATGCTTGTAAGACAGATTATGGAGCAGGTAGTTGTTCATTGTTCAGTTATGGAGCAAGTTTGGTTCAGACAGAAAGGTCTAGAAGTCGTCGTTAAGAATGGTTATTTCACTACTAATATCAAAGACTTGGATAATGATACTTTGCTTAAAGAGAAGATCCAGACATATGCTAATTGGAAGAGGCTGTTGAATTGGCATACAGAATTCATCTTTGATAGACATTTGAGAGATACCGTGGATATGAAAGTTATATGAATGAACGAATACGATTATGAGTACCTGTGCCCATATTACAAGAAAATCTCCATGGATGATGCATTACTTCCAAAGCAGACGTTAACAATAGTGTGATATATACAGCAAACCAAAATTACACTCTTTTACAACAAGCTCAAAGGATCTCAACTTCACCAGCCAACTCCAACCTTCTGCTGCTGGAACCTACAAAGATTTTATAGGTACCAGGGGTGATGATCCAGCTCTGCTCCTCGGTATCCCATACAGAGATATCCCTACGTAATATCTCAAACTCAACTTTAGCAGTGCTTCCCGGCTTGATATATGTCTTTTCAAAGCCTCTCAATTGCCTTGGGGTCTTTAAGCCATCAGTATTTGGATAAGAGATGTACAACTCTGCAACGAAAGCTCCTTCAACATCTCCAATGTTGGTAATTTGCACTTTAACAGAGTATAACGTGTTCCATAAAGCGTCATTGCCTCCTAAAGCACCACCTGCAATAGGTTCAGTATAGTCATCTTCCTCGGTGTAACCCTCAGGATATTCATATTCATTGACACTGTAAATCTTTTCATTGAAGAGGTAAGGATAGATGAACCCTGGAACTGGAGAGAACTCCTTGAATGGGAAGAGTGCATCTTCAACGTCTCTCAATTTCTCTTCGGCAAACACATACTCATCTAAATATGGTGGTGGTAATGGCAAATCTGTTGTAGGTGGCAAGACCTCTTTTATAGTCAAGTCGGAAAGCGAAAACTTGGAGTATGAAAGACCAAAACCAAACTCGTAACGTGGTCTGATCCCATTCTCATCAAAGTAACGGTAATCCAAAAGTCTGTTGAGATCATCATCCGGTTTCCCCTTTATTGGGATTTTGTCAACAATGTCAACGTACTGGTCATCTTTTCTAGCAATAGTAAAAGGTAATCTCCCACTTGGGTTCACCTCACCAAAGAGAATTTCTGCAATAGCCTTCCCAAAGTACTCGCCGAGAGGGGCAGAGAATAGGACAGCAACAACATTCTCATGATCAATGAATGGCTCAAGGTCAACAGGGCCTGTAGCAGTGATTACAACAACAGTCTTGCGGCATCTGTTGGCAATGTGTGTGATCAACTCTTCTGAGTTCTGCCAAAGAGAAACATTTTTACGGTCACCATAATTACCATCAACCTCAATGTAACCTTCACCAGAGTCTGCCATGGCAAATACTATAGCCATATCAGCATACTCAGCCACATCATCAACGTGGTCAAGGTTGTACTGATCACTGGTGTAGTCGTAAACCATATCTCTCTCACGGGCTTTATGGGCAATAGCTTCCAACGGAGTGAATCCGAAAGGCGCATTAACACTAGCAGAGCCCCAGCCACTAAAAAGAGCACCTCCAGGAGACTTCTGATCCTTTGCGTTAAAACCTTTTGGATCAGGACCGGCCGCAAGACCAGCAATCAACAAACGACGAACCCCGTCCTTCTCTGAGATAGGGAGATTGTGCCCATCATTCTTCAACAAGACGACCGCCTCACGTGCAACTTCCAATGCCGTCCATTCAGTGAAATCATCTCTTGCGTCAATATGATAGTTTGTCTGTCTAATCGGACCAAAACTTTGGAATGGGAACTCCTGATCATAAGTATGAAAAGTCCAGGAACTGAAGTTTGGTAAATCATCTTCATGCTCTGAGTTTGGCAAGCCGGCATCAATGGCAAAGAAAGGAGCCAAGATTCTACTGACCATATCGTTGAGTCTAGCCTGAGGGATTGTATCGTTGTAGACGGCTCTCGTCAAAAGCGGACCCCAATATGATTTACCACTGCACCAATCACCGAATATCTCACCTGGCATAGTCATATCTAAGCCAGACAACGCAGAGTCAACACCAGTATGCTGGGCACCCCAATCACTAACCACAAAACCCTGGAAGCCAAGTTCGTCCTTCAAGAGATAGTTCAAAAGGTAGGAATTTTCACAGGCGTAAGTACCGTTAACTCTGTTGTAGGAGCACATGACACCACCTACTCCGGCATGAACAACATCGGCCCAAGGCCACAAATAAATCTCATGCATCACCCGATCCTTGATAAGTGAGTTGATAGAAGCAGAAAGACGATCCCAGTCTCCACCGGTCCATTCGTTTTCCTGTCGGAATCTTTCTTGTTCGTTTCCGATGAAATGACGAGCACAAGCAACAACACCTTCTTCTTGGACTCCCTGAACGGTTAAAGCACCCGCCACACCTTGAAGATATGGGTCAGAGCCGAAACTCTCCCAGTTTCTTCCTCCTTGGGCCTTGTATCCGATTGGGCCAATAGTTGGACCCAAGAGAACATCAACACCTTTAGCCTTGGCTTCTCTTCCAATTGCCTTACCTCTGTTAAACATCAAGTCACGGTTGAAAGTGGAGCCTGTGGCCATACCTGACGGAAAACTGGTTATAAAATCAGTAAATCTGACACCGTTTGGACCATCTTGCAAGCACAACGAGGGGATGCTGAGACGTGGAACACTCCCTGTATTACCAATGCAAGGGCCAGATCCCCAGCCAGTACCAGTAGTCAAGTTCACTTTCTCCAAGATCGTCATCTCACTCACAACATCTCTAGCTTTGGCGTATGCTGCTTGCCAGACCTTCTGAAGCCTACCACCAGCCGCTGTAATGTTTTCTTGTTAGTTTATCCATCAAGGAGCATAGAAACGACGATTCAGAGGTGTTTCACAAACGAGAAGGGTAGTAGTTTGGGCTGTAGAAGTTCACATCATCAACATCTCCGTCTGTGTTAGGATCACTATCGTCTGGATCGGGATTCACATACAAAGGCTTCTTCTCAAAGTTACGTGTCTCTAAGAAGGGCTCCCCAGAAACCGCTTTGGCATGGGCGGCAAGTTCCGCTCGGCACGGCAAAGCTCCAAAAAGCACACAGATCGTAGCCCTCAGTATCTTCATGACTATGGAGGTATTTATAGTGCTCGTAGATGCGCGTACCGGTGAAGCGCTGTGTTTTCTTGAGATCCACTTGGTGCTCACGGTAAGGAGAGATCTTGTACGCCACAAAAACAAAAACAAAAACAAAGACCCTGCTGATAACAGAGAATCGCGCGCAAATCGTGGGGTTATATAAGAGGTCCCACAGCCAGACCTTGCCTTCTTCATAGACAAATGCTTTATGACATTTAATATGTGGCCACAGCTTGAAACTGCTCTATATGTGTTGAATGCTGCCAGATGGTTGTCAACTGGAGCAGATTATGCGGTATAGCGCAGACGAACTCCTGGACTATAAACTCCTCTATATTTAGGGGACAATCCGCAACAGCAACCCTAACAGACCTGATACTGACAAACCGTTCCTTAGAATCTACGCACAAACCAGAGTCAACTGCCATTCAGCTACACAAAAACACAAAACATATCAAACAAAAACCAAACCAGTAAAGTGGCTGAGGGGGTACCGGGTGTCCACAGCTTCTGAAAGACCCTAAAGATCACCTCTTATCTCGGTAAATGTGACAAGATCAGTGCAAGATCTTGTTGTCAGTAACCTGAGTGGCGTTGAATTCATATGGTGGAGGGAGAGCAGAGTTGGAGCCCTCACCCTGAACATAAGCAGCATCAGCGCCGTCGTTATATGGGACAGACGTCGTTGTCTCCTGATTGTTCTCGACTATTCTCTCATAGTCAGGTACACGTCTCTCTGAGGAGTTTGTGTAGATACTCGTGATGTATATGATGTAAATGGCATGGACACAGCCCGGTAAACCGAAGAGCATAGTCAAGAGCACGTTCAAGAGAAGGTGCTTGGACCAGAAACCTTCTCTGATGGCAACAGGGACTGGTGGGAAGACGAAGGCGACAACAAAGAGAAAAAGGTCCTGTAGATCTATGTTATGAGCCGATTGATAGTCCGTCATTGTGGTTTTGAATCAAATGATATATTTGGAGAGAACACGATGTTTGTGTGATCTGAAGTGAGGGGGCCTAGTAATAATGATGAAGGCACGCACATACAAATGTGCCTGTCAGTTTTTTGCCTAAAGTTTCCGCGACTGCAGCAACTCAGCCTCCCAAGGAGGAACACATTATCGTTCGAGTGTGTGTACCCGTTTTGGATTCAGTCGTAGTTATTTGTGCTTATTGAAGTCACTCAACGTACTTTTTAAAATAGACCTATACATGAATTCTCTGAAGCGCTAAAGAGTGGACGCAGGAACGTGCTTAAAATACATCGCCACATACACATTTGCGCAGAGCCGAGGGCTACACCAAACCACACACGACATCGTTGATGTGAGGAAAATAAGAATATGTTGAGTAATCTTCGTTATGCAGTACTCTTAGTCACCCGACGTGAAGAACTATATTTGGTGCTCGCGGTCTTCATCTCCGTTTCGTTCTTAGTTCCCCGACCATGACTTCGCCTCGAACCACACTTCAAGACACGTATGCTTGATACCGCCATGCAAGTCTGCGTCCAAAGTCTATAGACAAGGCTCATCTCTATCTATTTTCACACCGAATAACCCCTTTCCCCTTACAATAGCAGTGTATCCCGAAGCGCCGGTGATTCAAGGCGGCGCGTCTCGGCGACCGGGATTTGGGGGATTGTGGGACGCCGCGAATTTGCGGGCAATGCACGAGCCATTCGCCGAATCCCGAAGAAGAAAGGATCTAGATTCACGCCATCGTCGGCAACCAAACACCGATATCGATTTCAAATCCCGGGAGAATATCTTTGCGCTTCAGCATTTCTACTGATGGGCCATATAATGACATATTTATCAATCACACCAGTTGCATTTACACTAGTATTATCCTTATTCGCAAACGTTTACTCTTCTGGATGTGACACGTTGTCCGGGATCTGGCCGTCAAGTCCCCGGCCCGCCTCCAATTCACGACCAGCACACGCCGGATGGCTGCATGGTTTTCTGAGACCTTACCCGGAGCCAGGAACCCACGGCGTTTCAACATTCACAACCGCTATTAAAGCTGCAGCGAGCGAGGCGCCTATGTCCTTGGTAGATAATCACCGAAATTACACCTTTATCCACTACACCAGAACTGTGTGGGTTGAAACGGAGACAAGTTTGTCAGAAGATGAAATGCGGTTCGGCACACGGGTTTTTCCGCGAAGCTCCTCTAATTAGCCGGTCTTTGCGGATTGCTGCACCAATGACCGAATGTGCTGTAGGCGATCATATTCCAGCTGACGTGATCTTGTATTTGCGTCCACTCTGGGTTTCCTGGACAGGGGGAGGCGTCGCCAAGCAATTTTTGAATGGCCAGAGAGGCAAAGCCGGCCTTCCGGCGACTCGCAAAGTGGAGACTGAGACCACAAACCAAGACGAGCAGATGCCGTAGAAACGGAGAAACAAATCGCCATCTCGCTAAAGGTCCCCAGAAAGACACTGCAACGGTCCCCAACAGCTTCTCACAAGTAGCCGGTGTTGTCATCTGAGGGCCAGGCCAGCAGCACTGCCTCGCTACGCTTTTGGAATTGCAGGGAAGTTTCTCCCAGCTGGCATACACCCCGCTGCACGGTGCGCAGCCAGGCGCGTGTACGGCCTGTGATTGGTTCGGCGTCATGGCGAACCAGATGCCGGTGCAGAACACGCACATTTGGAGTGGCCGCGATAAAAGGACCCGGCTTCCCAATAATTTTTGGAACTTGTGGACCTCCCGAATCTGTTTCTGGCAGTTGCTTGGCCAAAGAACGACTGTGCGATAAATATCTTCAACATACTCTCTCTCTTCCTTTGTATTTGGACCATCCCGCTTCTACTGCTCAAACGCCGACTTTATCTCCCTTAAATCCCGCTCCGCTACCGGCCTTCTCACCAGATCTCTGTCCCACGGCCCACGATCAACATCTCCCATCGTTTCACCAGCCTAGAACATGAACATCATGACTGAACAGCAATTCGAGCTGCCCCACGGCCGCGATCCCCGCTCCAGGGACGTTAACAACATGCACACAAGCATGGTGTACGCCATGGCTCCGCACCTGGAGCAGCAGCAGCAGCAACAGCAGCAACAGCAACATCAACTGCAGCAACAGGGTCACCCCAATGATCTCTACATGGGCATGTTCGCCAACGGCCACGTTACTCCTCCGATCAACGCGCCACAGAGCCTGCCGCAGATTGTGTTCTCGTCGTCTTCCAACTACAACACCATTCCTGCGATCTCTGCGCCTAGGGGTATCTACCACAGCTCCGAGTACCACGCCTCTTCTGAGTATCCCAGAACAAACACGAGCCTCCATGATGGGCTCCACATCAACACTTCTCTCTCTGTGCCAGAGAACATCCAGGATGCGCTCTCAGTGGAGTCCGTTACGCCCCAGAGCATGCACTCCAAGAACTCCTTCTCCTCCTTCACGGACCTGAGGTTCCCTGAGTCCTCTGACAGCTCCGTGAGCCTAGGCCCTTCCACAGAGTCCCGCTACACCAATCACCACTCTCGTTCGCCATACGAAGCTGGCATTTCCGTCACATCGCCATGGGCTGACCATAACAGAGTTGTGATGGACCCACTCCACCGCACTCAGTCGCAGCCGCTTCCTGTCTACCATCACCACCAGAACCACGGACATCCGCAGATGCTCCAGCAGCCCACCTACAGAGAACCTGCCACGGAGATGACCGACCAGCAGGTCAAGAACCTGCTGATGATCACGAAGACAACCTCGTCCTCCACGGGCAAGAGAAAACCCAGAGTCAAGCAGGAGGTGGACCACAGCAGCGGCCAGGAGGAGTTCATCTGCAAGCATTGCGGGAAAGCATTCGCCAAGGGATACAACCTCAAGTCGCATCTGAAGACCCACAGCAACGAGAAGCCTTTCCAGTGCTCTTTCTGCGACCGCTCATTTGCCCGTAACCACGACAAGAAGAGACACGAGCTTCTTCACCAGGGTGTCAAGAAGTTCCAGTGCTCTGGTGTTTTGAAGGACAAGGTGACCCGTTGGGGCTGCGGCAAAAGATTTTCTCGTGCTGATGGTCTAGGAAGACACTTCAGAACCGATATCGGCTGGCTGTGTATCAGACCGTTGATGCTTGAGGCTAAGGAAATGGAGCGCCAGGAGAACGAGAAATCCAGTGAGGGCATTGATGAGGCGACTTTCGGGACTAGTTTCATCAATGCACTGTTGAAGAAGGCTCAGTGATGCTCCGATGGTGCTTTCTTCTATTTATGATTATCCATTAGTTTGGATTATTTGATGACTTATGACTCTGCAATGCACACAATTTATCTTGAGATTAGGTTGTAGATTACCAAAGCGTTTGCTGATATCCCCTCGATGAGCGTTTATAACATATGAACAGATCATCGATATCAAGATCACACGAATGGAGCTTCGGTTCATCAAAGTGTATAATAGTCCGGTGTACTGTGCTGTTGCATTGTCTACGACGTACACTATAAAAAAGCACAGAACTTTCAGAATCAATATATCATTGGGAATTATGATCAAGGCTGGTGAGAGCAAGCTGCATTTAATCAATCATGAATATATAAACAATTCATTTCGAAATTTGACTAATTATATCAGGATATAGATTGCCAAAGACACCTGTTACAGCTAAGATTGATCTCCTTAATTTAAGACCAAAATCTGCTTCTCACCTGAATCAATATACTCGTTCTGACCAGAGTATCAGGACTAGCTGATTACGAAGACATTTATTCAATATCAGAGCTCACGGGTAACATCTATACAGTGTCTTCAGCTGGGAGCGACATAATCTACAAAATAAGGTATTGAGGGTAAAAGCAAACTGCGAATCAAAGATAATCAATGAACTGATACGATCTAGACATTTCCTACCGGATGCCCGTTTCATTAAACATCATTGAGGGTAAGGGCAGAGTCTACAGGAGCATAATTTTCAAAATTATATCATTAGGAATTATTAAGGGTAAGAGCAAGCTGCGATTCAATCATCATAGACAATTAAAGAACTCATAACTCTTTGTGAATGGCATCATTAGGTATGTAAAGGTGTATCTTGATTAGAAAGTGGATTTTGAAGGTCATCACTGGTCAGCGTCCTGGCCTGGGTTGGCAGTCTCGTAGTCCAAGAACTTCAACAAGTGCCAGAGACCGGCAGAGATGAAGGAACCGAGCAATGGACCGACCCAGTAGATCCAGTGGTAGTTAGGGAAGGAAGCAGCAGCGATACATGGACCGAAAGATCTGGCTGGGTTAAGACCAGCACCAGTGTAGTAGACACAGATCAAGTGACCAATGAACAAAGCCAAACCGATAACGAGTGGGGCCATGTGGGTAGCTCTGTGCTTCTCAACAGCCATGAACAGGACGGTGATACAGAGAATAGCAGTACCGAAAGCCTCAAGGAAGACACCCTGGGATCTTGAAGCACCACCGCCAAGACCATTGGTGAAAGCAATAGGACCTGGAGTCATAGCAGAAGCGGCACCAGCAGCGGCCATACCGGCAACCATCTGGGCAAGGATCATGAAGGCAGCTCTGACTGGTGGAACGGCACCAACGAGAACCAAAGTGAAGGTGACAGCAGGGTTCAAGTTACCACCAGAGACTCTGAAGAAGATGAAAACACCAACAGCAACGGAGACACCGAAACCGAAAGAGATCATAACGAGCTGAGATGGGTGGGAGCCAGCCTCCTTAACCTCAGTGAACTGGTTGGCAATCTGGGCAATAACGAAGGCAGACCACAAGAACAAGAAGGTACCACAGAACTCACCAATGGTGGCGACAAAGTGGTTTCTCAAAGTGTCGGAAAGACCGAGCTTTGAGGATCTTGGCTGGTAAGGTGGGATGTACTCAACATCGGATTGAGCCTCAACGTCGTTTGGAGCAACCTGAGCTTCGGTGGCAGTCATTTTAGAAGTTGTTGAATGGATGGAGAAGAGCTGGGGGCCACTAACAGAATTCTACAACGCCGGGGGTCGTCCTTTATTTATACATTTTGTAGCAGGGTAGGCGGTCATCGCCTCCCGAAACGCTCATCGGTTGCATGTAAAAATAGACAACATCTGCATGCACCTGTCTGTCACACATGAGACCTTTTAGTCCCGCATCAGTTTGTACGGGAACCTAGACCAATTGGGACGCATTCAATTTCCCAATGAGGGAATTGATCAACACGCGATCGTTTCTTTTTTTTTATCCAACCCACCGCCCCGCTGGACAAGACTAGAAGTTTAAGAACGCGCAGCAGGCAAAGTGAGGAAACGGAGAAATTGCGCAACAGGCTCGAGGCATTGACTGGAGCTGTGTAGTGTGCTTTGTAGAGCTGGCACTCAGCTACAAAAGCAATCTCTTGGCACTCACAAAGCTTTGCTGGTGCTGCTGTTCGGGGTCATCGCGATGCCCAGAACCAGCCGATCAACATGTAAGCGATTTGCGATGCCGTGGTTTTTTTCCCTCAGATTTTATCGACTATGCCAGCCTCGCGTACCTCTGAAAACAAGAGTTTACGGTTGAGGAGGCGTTGCAAGATGTTTATCATCCTATTATAGCGGTGCAATTTCCCGCCTTCAGGAACTGCCGGAGTTGTTTCAGGGACCTTAGCCTTTCGTTGTAGAGCCTCGGAAAAGTTGTCCAAAACTCAAAAGGCTCCCTCTCTTCGCCTCCTTCCAGCTGAAATTTCCCTCCTTCAGCATGGAACACACAGCTGCCTTTCTGGAGCTTTCACCTCTACAAAAATACTTCAACAGGCCGTGAAGCTTGCCCTAAATGACGTGGAATCTCGCCCTGGAGGCTGTCGCCGGAGCCCTCGTTAATTGTTTGTTTGTTTGTATGTGGCTACAACAAAAGCGAGTCCTCGGTACCTTAGTTCTGGTCTCTGCAGCCTCAAAACCTCCCAGAGCGGGACTAGTTCTGCAACGTCAGGGATTCTTCCAGACCTTATTGTTCAGGGATTTGAATTGTGGGGGTGCCACTTTTGCGACTGTGTGTCTGAGACCCCCACCATCACCCTGTTCTACACGTCTTCTTTCTCGAATTGCTGTGGTTCCAACCTGGAATTTTGCCATGAAAACCATTTTTCGCTTGCGTCTCGTCGCACGGCTCGATTTCTTCTGGCCTCTAGCTAGCTAGGCTCCTACCGTAATTGCCTGCAGACTAGAGTTTGGCAGAGGGAGACTGGCTGTGGGATTTAGCGCATGTAGCACTGGCAAATTGTTTCTTTTTCAAGCAAGCTGGGCGAGAAGTTGGCAAGACCACAGAAGCTTCTGTGCATGAGAGTGCAACCTCGAGGTGGCCGTCTTTTATGCCTGGAGAGAATAATAGGGCATAAAGCGAGGCAATGGAGACTGTGTTTTGTTCTGCGTGGGTGCTCGTAACAAACAAGCTCTTTAGCTTTTTGTTCTCCAATGTTCTTCTCACTTTTCAGACCCGCGGACTCGAAGGACTCGAAATTTACGCAGAGGTGAAATTTGGTCCAGTCTCGGCATCTCCAGACCGCGCCCTACAGAAGACGTTCTATTCATCTCGATCTCACCAAAACACGCCAAACTTTACAGCCCTTAGATCCGTTTCACTGCCTTAGTGACTAGTTCCTTGCCTGCAGAAGGCATCACTAATTATAGCCTCTTTCCGCCTCCAAAAACGCATGTATGCTAGCCAAGTCCCACTGTCAACGCCTCTGCAGTGAAGCTCGCAAGGCTTCGACCACAGCACTGTCTCAGTACGTAACCACTATCCCAACTCAAGCCCATGATATGGAATCTCTGTGGCCTGACAGCAAAATACTACCCTGTAACTTGTCGTATACATAAGGCACCTGCGCAGTCTGGCATCCTGAGATTGTACTTGGATGTGTGTGTGTTTCTGTTTTCTTGATCTTAGTTCAGCGTAATGCTGCACTAGGTGGAAATTGTGCAGTGCCATACTTCTTTGTTTTTCCCCCGATTGGATAGCCATACGTCCTTCGATTCGAGTTTCGCTTTTGAGGGTTCTTGCGACACAGCTTTCGAGACTTTGCAAGGTGCAGCTCAATTGCTATGAGACAGCGGCCGATACATTTGCTGTAAATTAATACCTGACAGGGTTACATCTGCCCATTGCAGCTTTACTTCTGAGAACCAAACCAATGATGTATGCGAAGTTTGTTAATGTGGAAGCCTTTGGGATTTCCGGCGAAATCCTCGTAAACCTTGCCATAAGTGTGGAAAGTCCAGCCGATATTGAAAGTTCCCGGTGCCCGTACGTAGTTTTCTACTAGAAGTTGGAGGTTATGGATCTGTAAATAATGACCATTATTTCATTCTCTACTCGAACATTTAGGTACACACTGAACACACGAAGACTACAGATCTTGTTATGTCGCTGAGTACCCTGGCACCCATGAGCAATAGTCCTATTGGTCAGAGGGGACGCTACCCTCGACACATTTTTAAACAATAGCAGAACAACTCAAGTGAAATATATGGAACCCTTCAATTGATCCGTTCTGTGCCTGAATTGTGTTTTTGCCCCGGCATCCAGTTAATGAGGTCTTCTTATGCAAGCGGAACTCCGCGAAGAAGAAAAATAAAAGTCAAAAAAAATGGCGTCACAGACAGGATTCGAACCTGCGCAGGTAGAACCCAATGCCTAACAGCTACTCGTGATAGCAGGGCATCGCCTTAACCACTCGGCCACTGTAACCGAATTTCCTTAACTTTGGGGTGCGCGGGATATGGCGGATAATTTTGCATTTCTTATGTGTGCAACTTTTGCTATACTATAGAATTATGATATATCAACAGGCGGTAAGCAAAGTAACTAATATGGTGAACAAAGCAACAAGAGCAGGCATTAGAAGATTATCATACCGGAGAACCTACTATCTCAGACGCGGGAGGCACCAGGTGGGCGTATTCGAAGACGCACACGAGTTGATTGAAGGATTGAGGATCTTCAAGTTCTTATTAGCAATTTGTACCATTTTTGTATTCTGACTTGATGGATATTGTTAAATTAAGCTGGTGCTATCATATTTGTATCATAAACACCTAAAGTGTTATACATAATTGTCGGGTGAAGCCTATCCATATTCCAACCCGTCTTTCCAAGGTTTTGTGGAAGGTAATGAGTCTCCTGCAACATATGTGTCGTCCTGTGTATGAATAAGTACATAAATAAATGGTGAGAACAACACTTGGTTCTCTGCCCTTTGGCAATTCCTATGAGAAGTGCAACATACATAATCACCATCGGCTTCTTTCGATCGAAGAGGCACAAAGTACTACAGACCCAATATCTTCTGTACATAACATCTATTAAACAAAGAGGGACATCACCTTACGGGAACTATAAACACCATCCGACTTCATTTACATTCTGTCAACAGGAGTCAAACCCAACAAAGTCATACCGTTGTAAAGAACCTGTCTAGCAGCAGAATACAAAGCCAAACGGGCAACAGCCAACTCCTTCTCCTGACCAGCGACCCAAAGGACGTCGTAACAAGAGGAGACCTGATGTGTCAGACGGAACAAGTATGTGACAACTGTGGCTGGTTCGTGAGTCTTGGAAGCGTTTCTCAAAACATCTGGGTATTGAGACAACAGTCTGATGAGGAGCTCAGCCTGTGGCTCAACAAGAAGCGAGAAGTTGGCATTGCTGAGTTCTTCCTCAGAGATATCGGAGTTTCTCTGAACAGATCTCAAACGGGAGTGAGCGTACTGCAAGTATGGACCAGTGTCACCCTCGAAGGAAAGCATACGTTCCCACTTGAACTCGTAGTTGTTGATACGCTTGGACTGCATATCCTGGATCATAACAGCTGAGATACCAACAAGGTCGGCAACTTCATCTGGGTTTGGAATCTGAGCATACTTGGCCTCGTTCTTCTTCATGACCTCGTGCATCTTCTCCTTTGTCTCCTCCAAGATGTTATCGAGGAAAACGACTGTTCCCTTTCTGGTAGACATACCCTGGACCATACCGAAGTTGACATGCTCAAGCTTGGAGGCCCACTCGAAACCCATCTGTTTCAAGATCTCGAAGAACTGCGCAACATGGAGATCCTGCTGGGAGGCAATGACATAGATCATCTTGTCGAAGTGGTACTTCTCGTATCTCTGAATAGCCTCACCGACGTCTCTGGTCAAGTACAGAGTGGTACCGTCAGACTTTTGGACGATACACTTACCCAGTTTCTTGTTGAACTTCTTGAGGTCGATCAAGACAGCACCTCTGTCCTCGTGTGTGAGGCCCTTCTCCTTGAAGATCTCAAGAGCCTTGTTCATCAGATCCTGGGAAACCTGGGACTCACCAGAATATGTGTCGAACATGATGTTCAGACGCTTGTAAGTGGAGATATACTTCACGATGGAGAGATCACGGAATCTCTTCCAGATCTTCAGAGCCTCCTCGTCACCGTCCTCCATTCTCTTGAAGTAGGCACGGGCCTTGCCGTTGGTAGACTCCTCCTCTGGCAAGCTGTCGCCTTCTTCTTCCACGTCCTTGTTGACCTTGACGTACACCTCGAACAAGTGGTTGATTGGGTCCTTTTCCAGGGCCTCTTCAGAGCCGTACTTCTCGAAACCAACAGCCAAAAGACCAAATTGCTTACCCCAGTCACCGAGGTAGTTGATACGGTTGACGTCCCAGCCCATCTTTTCGTAGAGGTTGGAGAGGAAACCACCAATGATGGTAGAACGCAAGTGTCCAGCGTGGAATGGCTTGGCGATGTTTGGAGAGGAGAACTCCACGATGATCCTCTTGTTCTTGCCGATTGGGATGGAACCGTAGTCGCTCTTTCTGGTCAAGACGTCCTTGGTGACGAAGTTGAAGAGGAACTTAGGAGAGAAGAAGAACTGGATGAACGGGCCGTTGGCCTCAACCTTGGAGAGATACTCGCCGAGTGGGAACTTCTCAGCCCAGTCCTCGGCGAGCTTCTTAGGGTCTGATCCCTTGAGTCTGAGTCTTGGGACTGGAATAAGGAGGTCACCACGGTCTGGAGTGTTGGTCCACTCAAGCGCTGGGAAGATGATGGAGCTCTCAACACCGGAAATCTTAGTGAGCTCAGAGGTGATGTAGTTTCTGAGGAGATCAACAGTGTTGTACTCTGGGAAGGAGCCCTCGTAGGTTGGAGGAGCCTGGAGACTGAGCTTCTGGAGCTGAGTAGCGATGTCAGCGGCGGCCATGGTGTGAAGCTTTAGATAGTGAGCCTTCCTGAGTTGCTGTGGTGGATGTGTCCAAATTGATGTACCGAGTCTGCGTGTAATGTGAGAGCCTATGAGTCTCTTGAGCATCCACGGAGGGTCAGTCGATAGCAGGAAAGGAGAAAGCTTTGGCTTGTGCAAATGTACTTATAAAGACTCATCGGTCGTCTTTTTTTTTTCTTCCTCGCCCTGGCGTCGACCCACGAAGTGCGCGTACCGAGTTTTTGAGACTCCCGGCCGAGTGTAGTCTCGCTAGTTCTTTGTAAGAGAGGGGGACTACGGTTTTTTCAGTAATTAGAATCAAACCCAGACACTACTGTTTTCTTCAACATTGATTAAAGAGAAGTGAGTGTATGTAGAGACATCACATCTTAAGAATTAGATCAATCAATTATAGCCAGTGTATACGCAGAGACTACATCTTCTCGCAGTATACTTAGATCGAATCAGTAAGGAGACTACATTTTTCAGCTCACTACTGGTACTTATTAGAATACGGAAGTGTATATATTGTATTAGAGACGTACCACATCTTCAAAAGTCGGCGTCCATGCTTATATTTATGCGCAGATCAGACTACATTTTTCGTACCAGCTGAAATGAACAAGTGTTGTAAATGTGCACACTAGACTTCTAAGATCATGAGAATACAATCAATATTTTCACTGATTGGAATATGATCATGAATCCATTATAAGTAACAAAGACTACAATTGTCGTAAGAAACTACATTTCTGAAGAATTAATTATAATCAATGAGTGTATGCACAAGCATTCTATGGTTTATTAACAGAAACAAATCGTTAAGTCGTAAAAAAACGGCGATTAAGCGCTAGCGTCGGAGGCAGTAGTCTCAGCATTCTCAAGCTGGGAGGCCTTGGCCTTGTTGTAAGCGTAGTCCTGGGTGAAGTGTCTGGTTGGGACAAAGGAAGATGATTGCCAAGCGTTGACACCGGTAGCGTACATCTCGTCAACCTCCTCCAAAGTCAAACCGTTAGTTTGTGGAATGGTGAAGTAGACAAAGAAGAGGGCAAAGACCAAACAGCCCAAGAAGACGTAACCGTAGTAGAAGCCAATGGCAGAGGTGATGAATGGAGTGAAGAAGGCAATGAGGAAACCCCAGAACCAGTTGGCAGCACTGGCAAGACCCATAGCCTTGGACTTAATTCTGATTGGGTAAATCTCAGAGACAACAACGAAACAACATGGACCCCAGGTTGTGGCGAAGAAGAAGATGTAGATACAGGCGAAGAAAATCATAGCGTTACCGGCTGGCTTAGAAGATGCGTGGCTCTCACCGTGTGGGTAGAGTCTGGTGACACCAAGGGATGCGAAGATGACGAAACAGACAATCATACCAACACAACCGATCAAGAGGGAACGACGACCACCGAGCTTGTTGACGGAGTAGATGGCAATCAAAGTGGAGGCAAAGTTGACAACACCAAGGACAATAGATGTCTGGAAAGAGTCATCCATACCGACAGCCTTGAAGATGGTGGTACCGTAGTAGAAGAAGTAGTTGTTACCAGTAAGCTGTTGCAAAGCCATCAACATGACACCACAGACGACACGGAAACCGATCTTTGGCTTACCAGTGATCAATTCACCCCAGGAGGCCTTACCAGCGGAGTCCTCCTTCAAGATAGCAGCGTTGATCTCCTCAACCTCGGCAAAGATAGCTGGGTCGTCTGGGGAGACTCTGTTGGAGTAGGCCAAAGACTTACGGGCGTCATCAAGACGACCAGCCTTAATCAAGTATCTTGGAGACTCTGGCATGAAGACCATAGCGGTGATCATCAACAAAGCCCAGAAGAAACAAAGACCAAGACCAACTCTCCACTGTGTAGAGTCAGTGTATGTCTTGGTACCGTAGTTAGTACAGTAACCCAAGAAGATACCGAAGGTAATCATCAACTGGTAGGAAGAGACAAGAGCACCACGGAGATGCTTTGGAGAAGCCTCGGAAATGAACAATGGAGAGATGACACCGATACCACCAACAGCAAGACCGGAAATGATACGGCCAATGAAGTACTGGTACCACTTGTCAATAGAAGTGATCTGAATCAAAATACCAACAATGTAGATAATCATCATAATCATCAAACCAATACGACGACCGTACATGTCACCGGCCTTAGACAAGAAAACGGAACCGAAAGCACAACCAATGTTGAAAATAGAAACAATCAAACCGGTTCTAACGTTGGACAAGTAGTACTCACCAGAGCCGTTAACCTGACCGAATCTTCTCTTGAAGTCGGACATGTTAACGAAACCAGAAATGGTACCGGTATCCCAACCGAAAACGAAACCACCGAAGGCAACCATCAAACAAAGAAGGGAGACCAAGACATAAGCAGAAGCTGGCTTTGCTGGGATCTCAGCAGTGTTGTTTTGGTCGACAGAGGACTCATCGACCTTTTCCTGAGTGTCGTAAGAAGCTGGTGTCATAACACCAGAATCCAAGTGCTCACTCTGATGATCTTGTTGTTGATCAAGAGTAGACATTATGTTAAGATATTGTTTTTATGTGTATGTGATGAAGCTAGTAAACATTAAGTAGGGACAAAAAAGTGCGAGGACCCGTCCATATTTATATGAGAGGAACGGCTGGTCCGGACGTTGACAAATGCCTCAGGCCGGAGAAATATGTCCTCCGCTGGAAAACACTTGTGGGACAGACGCACAAAGCAGGAGATTTTCCCGGAGAAACTCTGCCGATGGGCCAAGAGAATTTCTTTTTTCCTCTGTCTGGCCAGGCGCACGACTACGAAACCACGCGATTTGGTGCATCTGGTTTTTCCGGAGCTTCCAGAACCTGGTGGAGTTTTGGGGTGCTTTTCTTTTTGTATTGAGAGTGGGTAGTAGGCTAACATATTCCACCTAGTTTATTATGTTCTTGCAGGTTGAATCCACTATAATCCAGAGTTCGTGGTTCCGGGGGTGGGTGGCTTGCTACCGCTCTCTTTTGCCACTTCTGGAGAGCATACATTGGACGCAGTCACCGTGATTTGTCAAAGGGACCGTCTCCAGTTTGTCCTACAGCCAATCCCCAGTTGTCTGCTGCTACTTCAGCCCTGTCTGGTTGTGGAGAATCGGGGTTGGGACATACGGGGAAATCCCAACCATCCGCTCAAGGAAATAAAAACATCAACAATTACCTGATGTCCGGAAAAACTAGTGGCACACGGCGAATGCACGCTTTACGCATAACGATCTCAGGTGGGCCGTTTTCAGAATCGTTGTCACTAGGTATTCCTCGACACGCCACTGGTGGTGTAGCAAGGGCGGCTGTTATACTGGCTAGCCTATTCTTTCTGCCAGGTCAACGGCCAGTTTGGCTGGAATGAGCCGTGAAATGCCGCTGGGTTCCCGATCTGTTGAGACGATTTTCGCCGTCTCAAAGTCTCTCATTACGTAAATGAAAAGAGGGCCTTCTAGACATGCTGTTTTGGGTGGGACATGCATTCTGGAAGAGTCAGAAAATGTTCCGGTTTGCACAACAACGGGTTCGGCAAGGGTCGCCATCAGAGCCCACTCTATATCAAACAGTTAGATTGTAGACACGCCTCAAGACTAAATCACTTATATGAGAGTAAAGAAAAATACTAGACACCTTAATATCGAAGAAATAAAAGCTAATGGTCCTTCAGCCCTAAAAGAAAACACCATCTACGGCTGGCTTATTTGTGATGTCCGGAAAATCTTGTGCGTCGAGGTGCGTCTGTCCGGAAAAAAGTTTTCTCCGGATCGCATCACCACACCTCCCCACGACACGTCCCACCGCTTCATTTCGCACTCCGAAACCGGCTGTTTGAAAATATGGGGCCAACCAGGGACGAGAAAGCGGTGATATTCCGAGTCAATGGTTGAGTGAGCTGGAACGAGCTCTGTTCCAGAGACCGTTGATCAACGGTAGGAGCACCTTTATTATAGAAAAAGGAATTTTTCAGCCTACGGGTAATCAGGAAACTAGGAGCTTCCGTGTGCTCATAGAGAATTATGTAATCCATCGACATTGACATCCCACACTGGCACTTAGCTTGAAAGCCCTCACGCCATGTCGGGTGCAGAGAGTAGTACCATGCTAAGTGTGTATCACCCCATTCCTCAAAGAACTCCAGCGGTGCTATATCAGGCGAGAGGTCTTCAGCCTTTCGCTGACACCACGAGAGGGTGGCTCCCTGACCTGCTTCCCCAGCTGCCCCATAATGCTCTCCAGATGGCGACATCCCACTGGGGTGCGTGTGAGAGTCATTCGGCCTGTTCTGTTCTGTTGGTGGCTGGGGAATGGTGATCGGGGGGTGGGCCGATAGCTCGGAAACGCTCGGCAACGGGCGAGGATAAAGCCGAGTTTCCAACCTGTCCGACGACAAGAAGAGCATCAATGAGATAAGCAGGTATGGCGGCTGTTATGCCTGGAAACGGGTGGAGGCCGATAGCTTCCAGAGATCAAAGGAGATCTGCCCGTCGTAGTATACAGGGGAGCCCCTTCCATTGAAGATGCTCTCTGACACTTTTTGAGGTCGCACGCGCACGCTGGACGGACTATAAAGCATCTTTAGGTAATTATAGGTGTAGTATTCTGTTTTATTCATATTTTTAAGAGAAATCGGCCTCGGGGCCCCCGGCCGTTTTAGTCCCAACTCCTGTAGAGTACTCTGTGTGCTCTCAACCTGGAGCCCGCGAGCCAACAAAATGGCATTAATATAGAAAGGGCATCTACTGTGGAAGATCCGTCCCCTCACAGCGCAAAAAGCTGCGATTGGCGGTCGAACCGGGTTTGCACGTCCACGTCGTGTGGGGGCCCAATATTATGTGCCCTGTGTAGCTCAACAGTCCCAGTACAGGAAATACAAAGCTTAGCAGCCCAAAAAGCATCGAAATTGGCAACTGGAAACCCACCACGAATTAGTCCCAAAAGGGACCTCAACTTCTCTGTACAAGCCGCCTTGTACCCCGGAAAATCCTGGCCACTTGTGAGGAGGGGCCACATGCGGAAGATCCTGAGCGCGAAAGAGGGCCGGAAATCTCAACACCAACAAATATAGAGGAAAACAACGGCTCAAAACGCTTACCAGGCAAAACAGCGACAACAAAGCGGCAGAGTCCCCTCAAACTCCACGAGTTACCTCTGTGACAACCCGCTCCATAAAGGTGCTCCTCCCGCACGACTCTCACGCAGAGAGCTCTCAAAATCAGTCCCTGATGGCCGCCCACGGGCCGCCCATGGCGGTAACCTACGCCGGCGCCCCTGTCAGCGTTTCTGCCTCCCAGCACAAGCGCAAGAAGTCACGTGTCATTCCCCCAGATCGCCGTAAAAAGGTTGCCCAGGCCTGCGACACGTGCAAGAAGCGCAAGCAAAAGTGCAACGGGCTCCAGCCCTGCAGTCTATGCTCCTCCAAGGACCTGGAGTGTCTGTATACTGCCATTGACAGACGAGTTCTTAAGCCTTCTAGAAAGAAGTTGGAGTCTGCGCGCTTGGAAAGCGCTGGTAAGACATCGCCAAGTTCCTCGCCGCAGTCTCATTACAAGGAAGCTGATCACAAGGAGGGCGACTCTCAGAGTCATCATCAGGAGCAGCATCAGCAGCAGCGTCAAGAGCAGCATCAACAACAACAAAATCAACAACAGCAACAACAAAAACAACAACAAAAACAACAACATCATCATCAACAACAAAATCAACAACAACAGCAACAACATCATCATCAACAACAACATCAGCAACAACAACATCAACAACAACATCAACAACAACAACATCAACAACAACATCAACATCAACAACTACAACATCAACTACAACAACAGCAACACAGCACACCCAGCTTCCCGCAGCACCAATGGGAACAGAACAAGCAGCCCGTTCAGCTCCCTACTGTGCCTCCGGTCACACATACACAGATGCCAGGCCAGTATCTTCCAGCCCCGCCAATATACTACACACATCCACACCAAGTCCCACTGCCATACGCTCAGCAGGCTTCTCCTCATCAACAACAGTTCGCTGAGCAACAGAGACAGGCGCTGACAGAGCAGAACATTGCTCAGCAGCAGAGACTTGCCGGTGAGAAGCAAGGATTTATATTACGCGGGAGACCGAACTCGTTGATCGCAATGCCACCTTCAAGTCACCCCGTTGGATCTCCGGCTCCCGTACGAAACAACTATGTGGCTCAGCCGTCATATCCACCGTCACAACGGCAAACAGCTCCGGCACAGTTAACCCCAGCGTCTCTTTCGATCAACAACTCCTCTGCTACAACGCCACAGCCGGAGAAGAGGTCGTCCTCTGGATCGTCGAAACGTGCGCAGATCCCGGCCTCTCTTCAGCCACTGCTCAGCTTCCCTCTGAACATACACTCAAATGAGTTTCACGATGAGTCTAACAACGATTTCACCGTTTCCGCTTCAAGTGACCAGAACTGGCGATTACTCTTCGACGAGGCTGGTAATCTGAGATATCTGGGTGAAAGTTCGGGAACAGCATACCTTCTCCAGTGCCGTAAGCTATTCTCAAAAGTCCTTGGCGGCCAGAAGTTCTCAGATGACCCGGAAAGATTCACTTTTGTTGATGCTCCAGGTATTCCATTGTCCCCTCGTACCTTTACCGAACTGCCAGAGAAGGCATATACAGACTACCTCGTTAGCACTTACTTGAACAATTTGAATAATGTGTTGTATGTACTAGATGATGATGCTTTGATACAACTTGTTGAGAGGGTTTACGATTCAAAAGACCATCCCGATGTCCCACAGAGAGACCTGTGTATCTTGTTTCTTGTGTTGGCCATTGCCTCTGTCTATTCCCGTGCTGAGATCTCCAAGAAGCTGTTCCCGTTCCCACAGGACTACTTCACTGATCCTGTTGTATTCTTTGAGATTGGTATGACAATACTCAACTCAGCCACGGAGGATGATAATATCTGGCTGGCAGAGGCTTACTTGTTGATCTTCTTCTTTTATCAATTCACAGGCCATAAAAACACTGCTTGGGTCAAATTGGGTTCTGCTATCAGATATGCTCAAGGTCTGGGTCTCAACAGAAAGTTCGTCAATGAGTGCTACAAAGACCCTAAACTCGTCATGCATAGACGCAAGTTGTTTAGAAGCTTGTTCATCATGGACACTTTATCCTCCATCCATTTGGGAAGATCAATGACTATTCGTCATCAGGAATGGGATGACATCAAGTCTTTCGAGAACATTGATGATTTCCAGACGAAGCTTTTGAGGGTTTGTGAATTGAACGCGAGAATACTGGAGAACGTCTACTTCAATCCATCAGTGACCTTAAAGATTGCATTGCAAATAGCTGTTGATCTCAAAGTCTACACTTTGAAAAATCCAATCAAGCCAGTGTCTCCGGAAAATTACCCTGCACCAGTTGATCATAAGTATTTGCTGCCCCATGTCATTTATCTTCATGGGATCATCTTACTCGCAAGACCATTTTTCCATTTCATCGTTCTACAAAAGTTGGGTCTGGTGAACTACAACCCTTCTTCCAAGAATCTTCCACTTTTAGAAAACTTTTACCACTCATGTATCAAGGCTTCACTTCTCATTGTTAAGATTGTTGAGTACTGTTACTACCAGAACATTCATCCATTTAAACCACTTAGTCTTGTCTCTTGTACCTTCCATGCAGGGCTGGTCCTTGGTCTCTTATTGTTATTGAGATTGAAGAACATTGATCATGAAATGTTCAAGAATGATCCACAAATCAATGTTGACCCAGAAGCTATGCTCTCCCATGCTATGTCCTCCGTTATCAAGGTCCTTGTTCATTATGGTCGCATTGATCCTCAATCTAAGAGATATGCCAATATTTTGCAAAACATGTTAGACGTTACAAAACATCTGCCGGAGAACATTGATGGCGAGGACTCAGACGCTTCTTCCAACACTGCAATTGAAAGGATCAACACTCAACAAAATTTCGAAAGCATCCTCAGATTCCAGGATTGGTTATTCCCAAAAGCTGACAACTTGCCAACCTCCAGTGGCACAACTTCACGCTTCGAATACGATCCATCATCAGATTCGAACGTCAACAATGAGTTCTTGAAAGACATTTCAGGACTGAACAACGTTAATGCCTCTGATACACAGTTCTTGGATGATTTTCTGTACAACGTTATAGATGGCAACGGGAATGCCCGTCCAATGCCTCAGCAGCAAGGGAAAAACGGTGACAGCAGCAGCAGCTATATCTAAAGACCGCAGGAACAGCAGTGGTGGGGTTTGGATTTTACTCTAACACGACTTACAACTTGTCATGTATTATTAATATGATTGTATTATTACACTATGTTAGAGGTGAGCCCGTAGAGATAGAAACGGAATACCCAAATCCGGAAGTTTTCCGTTTTGGGCCCAAGCCGCGGCGCGCGATTTGCTTCTCCTCTTCCCCCAGCTTCTCTTAGAGGATGGAGACATAAAGCCATTGCTATTGCTCTATTGCGGTTCCAGCGTCCACAACGACAACATGAGCGAGACTGAGATCCAAGAGAAGCTGGAGACTAATAAGGACTCCTCACAACAGCCTCCGGAAGTCTTGCCTTTCGCTGACGCCCCAAGCATTGGTGAGTTAATTGTTCCCTCTTCGACCCCTCAACGGAGAACTAACACGAAATCCACAGTCAGAGCTCATCAGAAGGACTCGTATCTTGAATCAATTCTACGAGGAAAACTCCAGGACACCCTCCAGATCCTAACATCCCAAAGATTCATCCACACACACCCGGAAGAGATCACGGTGGTAGCGAAGGCTCTCTACCTCGGCCTCACGACGCTTTTGGGGTCTAGAACATTGGGAGAAGAGTACACTGATCTTATATACGTCACAAGAGACGGTCGCCATATCCCCAAATTAAGGAGAAGACTTGCATTTGTGCTCGCATATGCGGTGCTGCCGTACTATGTGACCAAACTGGTGAAGAAGCTGGCAAATAGCGATGCTTTAGAGGTTGAACCGAAGGAAAAAGTGAAAGGCTGGCGCAAATTGGTTGTAGGGCTGAGCTATGCGAAGGTGATTGATACGCTGCTAAATATTCACCTTGCTCTGTTCTACCTGAATGGTGCCTACTACAACTTATCCAAGAGATTCTTCGGTATGCGCTACGCTTTCGGCCACAAAGTGGATAAGAATGAACAACTGTCTAGAGGCGGCTACGAGTTGCTCGGTGGATTGATTCTTGCACAGATTGTCTTCAAGATTGCTGGTAAGGTTAGAGAGTTTGCTCAACCAGACGAGGATGCTGACGAGACGTCTGGCGTTTCCCGGTCTGGTGAGATCAAGGGCATCCCAGCGTCATCGTCAAAGCTGGAAATTGATCTGTCCAACCCAAAACTGCTCAAATTCATCCCTGAAAACTCGAGAAAATGTATGCTCTGTCTCAACTATATGACAAACCCATGTTGTGCTCCGTGTGGCCACTTGTTTTGCTGGTCTTGTATATCTGATTGGAGCAGGGAGCATCCAGAGTGCCCATTATGCAGGCAAGGACTAACTGAGCAGTCTCTTCTGCCATTACAGTAACGAAATCTACCCTGAATATGAATGATCTATACATTCGTGTGACCCCTTCTATATCTTCATGTAGAGAACAAGACTTGCTTCTTCTTCTTACCTTTACCCTTGACAGCGACCGGTACAACAACTTCTGGCAATGCACTGCCTAAAGCTGGCATGCTATCGAGTGCTGAATTGGAGGCTGATGATGACGAGGAGGAAGAACCCCCTCTCGCATCCCAGGCACCATTACCAGCAGGTATTGGGTTAACACGTGGGATTATCCTCTTTGGTGCAACTTTTGGTAATTCTGGGAACTCAGATTCCGACAGTTTTACACTGCTTTTCGGCAATGATGGCTTCACTGGCGCAGACTGTGTACCTGAAAGATACGATGGAACGTAGTTTGAAGCACCACGGTTGATCTTAACAACACCAGAGGCAGATCCACTCCTGTTCAGCGTTAGTGTCTTGTACTTCACAGTCTGTTTGTGTGGAGTATATGAAGGCATTGAAGAGGCCGAGGGGAGAGCCGGGAACGCTTCGAGTGCTGTAGACTTATTCTTCTTGTTCTGAGGTTTACTCCCCCACGTGCTCATGTCGGTCAAAGATGTGCTGGAGCCTGGTAGTGCTGGGAAGCTCTCAATCTGAGCCTTCTTCTGTTCACGTCTCTTGACGAATGCAACGAGATCAGAGGCAACAGCACTGTTTTTCGGTAGTAATTGGGAGAAGTTGTTCAGTAGCAGATAGATCTCATCTTCAGAGTTGTTCTGGAAGAGCTCCTTATATGATTCTTTCAGAGAGACGCAGTCCAACTTACCGTTGCGGAAGTCACTGTTTATGGCCTGGAACTGCTTGAACGCCGGCCCCGAGGAGTTCAGATAGTGTCTTGCTCTCTCTTCGAAACGCATGCGTATCGTTTCCAGGCTATCGCCAGTTTGCTCACCGTTTCTGCCATTAGACGACCCAGCAGCAGCAGATCCTGAGCGGAAGGTGGAGAGCTGTGATTGGAATCCTCTATTATAAGAACGGCCTGATTGCTCCTTGGACAAACTACCCAGTGGTAGATTCATGTTGTGTTCTTTGAGCATGTGAGCCTGCAGATCCAGCTCCTCGCCAAAGACAACAAACTTGCGGTCCAGACACGATTGGAACGTGCAAGCGTAGTGGTCTCTCTTGAAATGGTCCTCCATGGCGTTGTAGTTCTGGAAGTAGTGTGGTTCTGATGGCCTTTCCTGGTCGCAAATGTGGCATCTCTCGTGCTCCAGCTTCAGATGAGAGTTCAGCTCATCGTCCGAGTAGAAGCGTTTGCCCTTGCAGAAGGCACACATTGGATGGCCTATGAAGCCCTTCTCGTCACCTTTCATCTGGTGGTTCTGCAGCTGCTTCTGTGTGTAGATCTTCAGCTCGTAGGGGAACGCCTTCTTGTTGTGAGCACAGATCGTACAGATGTACTTGTCGTGGCTTCTCACGTGCTCAATGAGGTTCTTGATCCCGGAGCAGTTCTCCTGGCACACTTTGCACTTAAATAAGAGCATGTTCATGGTATCGTCGTGTGCCTTCTGCGAGGTGAATGCAATGTTGTACTTCTCCTCAGTGACGACGAGGTCCTCAGGCTTGAAATCATCGTAAGAACGCTCAATCTGCTCCGTGAAGATCACCTGGTCGTGCTCACTTCTGCACACGAGACAGATCTTCTTGTCGTACAGAGCACGCTGTCTGAACGTGCACTTGTGACATGTTGTGTGGTTGCACGGGGACAAAGCAGCGTACTTGATCTTCTCAGCACAAATTACACATTGATGGACGTCATCGTCCTCATCATCGTTTCCACTCGCAGCTGAGCCATCTGTGAGGTTTCTCTTCCACGTTCTGGCGGAGGAAGAACCTGTTTGACGGCCGGTTGTTGGTTTACGTCTGGCTTTGTCCTGGACTCTCGAGGACATATTGCGGCTCGATGGGGACTGTGGAACTGGAATTTGGATAGGTGTGGAGCTGTTTCTTTTCTTCAGTCAACAGTGAGTCTCACAGAGTCTCAAACGCAGGAAAAGGCTGGAAATCGGTATTTTGATGGTGGTTCCCAATCGGCTTCTCTCCGAGACTCTGTGCGTCGATGGACAAAATGAGTCCCTGGAGAAAATAAAAAAAAATTCAAATAAAAAAATAAAAAAATAAACCTCTCTAGTCCACGAGATGGGACTAATATTCATAGAGACTAGTTCACTCCAATCTATCCCAATTTGCCCATTTTTCTCACAAAATATATACAATGAACGTCTCTGCCACGCTAAATGTCTTCCGGCTGCTTCTCCAGCCGCAATTATGCCTGCCCCACCTGACAGTGTCCTCCTTCGACAAGATGCCCGTGCCTCTCCTGTTCCCCAGCAAGCCTCAGATCAAGGCCATTGTGCTCGACAAGGACAACTGTTTCGCCAAGGCACACGATGACAAAGTCTGGCCCATGTACAACGAGCAATGGGATCTTCTCAGGAAGGAGTACCCCGAAGCTAGTCTATTGATTGTAAGTAACTCTGCTGGTACTAATGACGACAAGGGCCACGAACAGGCCAAGATTCTTGAAGAGCGCACCGGTGTGACGGTTTTGAGACATACTACGAAGAAGCCAGGATGTCATTCTGAGATCATGGACTACTTCAAAAAGAGAGGCCTTGTAGAGGGTCCTCACCAGGTTGCGGTTGTCGGAGACCGTCTCTTCACAGACATGTTAATGGCCAACATGATGGGGGCGTGGGGTGTTTGGATTAGGGATGGTGTTGTGCGGTCTGAGAGTCTCATTTGTCGAATTGAGAGAAACATCTACCAGAGACTCATAGATCGTTCCATCTCCCCTCCGACTCCACGCTCGTGAGTCTCGACCACAAAGCTAAGTCCACAAAAACAGATAAAAAATCCTCCACAAATTATGGCTTCCGGCTCCCTGACTGACCAATCATTACACAATATCCATCTTCAATGACCACTCGTCCACCCTCGTACACTGAGCCGATACCTCTCTTTGGCTACGAGCCGCAGCCGGCTCTTGACTTGGGGAACAATCTCTTCTTGGCCGACATCGACGACATATATTCCCGTAAATGGGCTGAACGCTGCTATCAGGCATACACATGTCTCTTGTTCATACAGTACATGTGCTTCTTCCTCGGGTTGCCATTTGACAACATCGAGAGCAGGCCAGAAATGTGTGTTGTTGCCGACTTTGCACTACTTCTCACTGTGATTGTGTGCATCCTACTCTTGCCATTGAATGTCACTACAATCCCAGACAGAGCCTCCTATCTCTCAAACTTGGGTGCTTCGCTGACCCAATTGGTCTGTCTTATTTTGCAGGGTGCTCTGACAACGTGTGTGTTTCATTCCAAAGAGCCATTAGAAGTGAAGATTTACAAAGATGGAGAAGTCAGTGGGTCCATAGATATGACCACATTCACACAGACAACGATAGGGTTCACACTCATTGTCACAATCATGGCATTCTCCATCACTTTTTGCAACACATGGATCCACGGATCAGGTTTATTTCGTTTGCTGAATAGATATAAGCGCACCAAGGCCCGAGATGAGAAAGACGCTGAGAAGAACTCTCCCTTAATTGGCCACAGCATCCTTTCAAGCAGCAAACCAGATACCCAGCACAATCTGTTCCAAATGCTGTATCCACCTGAGATTCTTGAGAGTATTCTGCAGAAGACGTTTATCTAGAAAACTCTAGAGAGAGTATACGATAATCTTAGAGGTTATGTGTAGTGTGCCCTTACCGATGTTTTTTTTTTTTCCTATTTTATTTATTTATTTTTTTATGCGCAGCGAAGAGCCTGGAAAGTTTGTAGCGGTCCCCAATAAGTGTGTGTGTATCTCCTCTTTACTATTAAGAGAATGGACAAGCTCATAGGCCTTCACAGCGATGACGACGATGTTAGAAACCACGATCTGGGCTCTGATGAGGAGTTTTTCGGGGGCAAGACGACCAATTTTGAGTCTGATGAGGAGATGAGCTCTGATGAAGAGGAAGCGCCACAGGAGAGAACCCAAAGCAAGACAAAGAAATCAACGATTGACGCTTTTGGCAGTGATGACGATGACAGTGGGAGTGAGAACGAAGAAATCACAAAATCCAAGAACGAGAGCAAGACAGAGGACGGCCCGGTCAACGAGGAACAGAAGAACATCAATGAGCTGTACAGGAAGTCCAAGCTGCAAGCGATGAAGGGCAAAAAACCCAAAGGCAAAACCGGTGTTGTCTACCTGTCCAAGATCCCACCCTACATGAAGCCGATCAAGATGAGACAGGTCCTTTCGAGGTTTGGTGAGGTTGACAGATTGTTCCTCAAGAGAGAATCACCACAGAAATACCAGCAGAGAGTGAAGAACGGCGGTAACAAGAAGCCGAGCTACGAGGAAGGGTGGGCCGAGTTCATTAGAAAGAAAGACGCTAAGCTGGCTGCTGAAACTCTGAACGGTAACACGCTAGGCGGTAAGAAAGGTTCGTTCTACTACGACGACGTGATGAATGTGAAGTATCTGTCCGGTTTCAAGTGGTCAGATTTGACAGAGCAGATCTCTAAGGAGAACGAGATAAGACAGAGCAAGCTGCAGATGGAGATCTCGCAGGCGCGTAAGCTGAATAAGGCCTTCGTCACGAACGTCCAGAAGTCGAAGATGATCGAGAACATCAAGAGCAAGAAGGGCAACTCGGACGACGTTGAGCTGAGAAGAACCTTCAACCAGAGAAGAGTGACGACTGCCAGGGCTGATGGAAAGGAGTCGCAGAAGAAGAAGGAGGACCAGCCGCAGAGAATCGTCAACAGCATTCTGTGATTATCTGTGGTTATTCATTCTGTAAGTATCAGACTCTTTCTGGTAGTCCTTTTCCCTTCTCTGATGCCAGTAGAGCTCTGCCCTTCTGTGAGTTTTTGAGATCTTCATCAGTCCCCTTCTGTGATTATTCATCCCTTCTGTGGGTTGTGGAATGTTTTATCAGTGCATCTGCCTTCTGTACGCCCGTAGATGCCAGTTCCGTTCTGGCTTATAATGGTAAGCCCATTGTTTTTAGACTCACAAATCCAAGTCTCCGGATGCTTGTAAGTTAACTAGTCCGTACAATTTGTAGACCGAGGCCGTACATTATGTAGACCCACACCATACAATATGTAGATTCGGCGCAATATGTAGACCCTGCCAGCCCGCGAGGACTTGGTATTGCGCGCGTGCCCTTACCGTTTCCTGCTTAAATTTTTTTTGTACGAAAAATTTGCCGATGAGCTTCCTCCTTATCCCCCCGAGACCTCCCTCCATCACCACGATCTCCGCTACAACACGCAATGGGTACAGGAAAGAAAGAAAAGGCTCGCCGTGTGCGCCAGAACGACACCAGAGACGGAAATCTCCGTGTAAAGGGTGAGAATTTCTACAGAGATGCTAAGAAAGTGCAGCACCTGAACATGTACAAGCAGGGTCGTGCCATCCGCAACAAGGCGGGCGACATCATCAAGGCAGCTGCTCTCCAGGACACTGCTGCTCCCACCGCGCGTGTTGACCCAAACAGACGCTGGTTCGGTAACACCAGGGTCATTTCGCAGGATGCCCTTACGCATTTCAGAGAGGCTCTGGGAGAGAAGAAGTCTGACTCCTACCAGGTGCTTTTGAGAAGAAACAAGCTGCCAATGTCTCTGCTGGAGGAAAAGGACTCCACGGAGTCCCCAACGAGTAAGATCCTGGAGACTGAGAGTTTTGAGCATACTTTTGGGCCTAAGGCCCAGCGTAAAAGACCTAGAGTCGCGGTCTCAAGTCTGGAGGAGCTCGCTGGTGCCACCACCAATGACGCGAAAGAGTTCGAAGAGAAGAACGAGCTGGCCAGCACATTGGGTCTCATGGGCAACATCGACACCGAAGGCTGGACTGCTGAGGCCAAGGAGCACATCTTCCACAAGGGCCAGTCCAAGAGAATCTGGAACGAATTGTACAAAGTGATCGATTCCTCCGATGTGGTGATACAGGTGTTGGACGCCAGAGACCCACTCGGAACGAGGTGCGAGTCCGTCGAACAGTACATCAAGAAAGAGGCTGCGCACAAGCACTTGATCTTTGTGCTGAATAAGTGTGATCTGGTGCCAACCTGGGTTGCGGTACGTTTTATCCCCTTTACTAACAATCTACAGAGATGCCAATTGGGCTCTAGTCTGCTGTGTTTCCCCGTCTTCCTCGCCTCGCACCAAAGACTTTAGTCAGGATGTCTTCCTATTAACCCTCACGAAGTATATCTGTTACGGCTTTGGAAGAATAAGAGGTCTCCGCTTCCGAACTGCCCGTTTTGGGCTTGTTGGATCGTGATGATTCCGTTTTGGAATATTTCACACAGGGGCACCAGAGAGTCTTATGAGTTGAACTCTGAAGTGTGGTTTCAACCACACATCAATGGACGATGTTCGTAGTAAAGACTCTCACACTCATTTTATATAGTTACACTCGAGGAAGTGAGGAAACACTGCAGATACGGATCCAGTATGAACATCTCTAGGAGAGATTGGCCTATAAAGAAGGCTTACTAACAAACATCACAGGCTGCATGGGTTAAACATCTGTCTAAGTCCCACCCAACTATTGCATTCCATGCTTCCATCACAAACTCTTTCGGTAAAGGTTCGTTGATTCAGTTGCTCCGCCAGTTCTCAACTCTCCACCCAGACCGTAAACAGATCTCTGTTGGTTTCATTGGTTACCCAAACACTGGTAAGTCCTCGATCATCAACACTTTGAGAAGAAAGAAAGTCTGTCAAGTCGCTCCTATCCCTGGTGAGACTAAAGTCTGGCAATACATTACACTGATGAAGAAGATCTTCTTGATTGACTGTCCAGGTATTGTTCCTCCATCATCCAAAGACACCGAAGAAGATATCTTGTTCAGAGGTGTCGTTAGAGTTGAGCACGTTACTCATGCTGAACAGTACATCCCAGGTGTTTTGAAGAGAGCACAGAGACAACATTTAGAGAGAACTTATGAGATTTCCGGCTGGAACAACGCTACTGAATTCATTGAGCTATTGGCCAAGAAACACGGTCGTCTTTTGAAGGGTGGTGAGCCTGATGAACAGGGTATTGCCAAACTCGTGATCAACGACTTCAACAGAGGTAAGATCCCTTGGTTTGTTCCCCCACCTGAAGATGAGGAGAGACCAAGAAAGAAGAAGAAAGAGGAGGACGTTGCTGCCACCACTGAAGAGACTGCTGAAGACGCTGAAGAGGAACAGGCCAATGAAGAAGAGTGGAAGGGCATCCAGGATTGAAACGCATCATTACAACTATTTCTTTTCATAATTTGTTTGTGTACACACATGTCATTGTTATCTGTTTTTCCTATACGATCAGTTCTTTGGGGGTTTGAATTATATTTAATGATAATGGAATCATGTCACCGGTTTATTGGGTTTTCTGTTCTTGAATTGTTGTGAATGTAGTGATTATTACTCTATAGCACCACAAACTGTCATCAATATTAAATATACTTATCTATATAAGCTAGACCTCAGGCTGTCTTGATAATAATATTAATTACTTTTATACCTAGACCTCAGACGGTCATTATTGCTTGTCTATCAGAGAGGGAGACCAGCTGATCAGACTTTAATCAATATTACTACATCATGAGCTGAACTGCAGTTTCAAAAAAAAAAAAAAAAACTGGAACTTACGACGTATACACCGTCTAGTTTATACTTAATATCTATTTTGGTCTCTAGTGTCTGTTTTTTTTGTTAATCAATCATAGAGAGGTCTCGTTATTCGAGTTATAGACCCAGACTTTATAGTCCCTGTACCTTAAATGATCTGATAGCGGTGAAGACTAGTCCTGCGGAATAAGGTTTGACCTGACAAGACCCTAGGCGGGACCTAGGCCACTCAACTGGCGTACTGGCAGGCTACACAGAATATCAATTTGATGAAATAAATATCGTCGTTAGATTTCGTTCAGATAAATAAATAAAGCACGTCAAAAGCAACCCAAATGGCTCATAAATAAAAGAGAACAAAAATATCCAGCTGTTGTAGTCCGCGGAGCAACAAAAAGCGGGTGTTCTTAACATGCGGAGGTGGAAAAAAACACCCCATACCATCATGATAAATAACACACTGATAAAGACAAGAGGCCTTGAGACGTGGCAAATGATCCAGAAACATATAAAAACAAACTCTATAAAGCGACAAACCCCCACATTAACAAACAAGAAAAAGCATATTCATCATCACTCGTGCTTGAAACAGCATCTGTTACCGTATCGGCACGAGCCTGTCTTTGTCCAGTTGGCACACGGTTTAGATCTCCACTTACTTCCACGCTCCACGACTTTTAACTCGTTCTCGCCGTGTGCAAACTGACACTTGTTCCCGTATGGACAGGAACCTGTTTTCTTGAACGTTGTGCACAGCTCAGTCTTGTAGAGCTCAGTGTTTACTGTAGACTTGTTTTCCGAGGAGTGTGACGACTTCGCAGTTGTAGTGTTTGTAGCCGTATTGTGGTTCTTGTCAGACGGGGACTGCTGGAGCTTTGTCAGGTTCTCCTCTGTTAACGGCAGCTTGTCCGCTTCGAGCTTTTTGGCGTTCAACGACTCGATCTGCTGTTGCTGGATCTGGAGCTGGAGTTGAAGCTGTTGGAGCTGCTGTGACACGAGCTGCGCCTGCTGCTGGAGGAACAGTGGGTTTTGGAGTAGTAAGGTCTGCTGCTGTTGCAGTTGCTCAAGGTACACCTGCTGCTGCTGGTAGCTTTGAAGCATCGACTGTGTGTTGAGCAGAGGTGATGAGTTCACTGACGGCAAAGTCTGGAGCTGCGGTGGCTGCTGGAGCTGTGGCTGATGCTGATTCTGCTGCGGTTGCTGAGCTCCAAACACACTTGGAGGAGCCATGCTAACAGCTGGCGACGAGACGCCCATGGATCCGAGCTGTAGTGGCGTTGGCGTTGTGGAAGAAGCCGGTGTTGATGTTTGCGTGCGGTGGCTATTTGCGGAGGTGAGCTTCATGTCAAAAACAGACGAAGCGGAGGACGAAGAGGTGTTGTTTGGCTGAGAGTAGTCGTACCAGAGGTCTGCGCTGAGCTGAGCCTGTGATTGGAGGAACCTCTGCTCCTCGAGCGTGTTGGCGATGACAGTGGAAGAGGAGGAGGAAGAAGAGTGTGGTGGAGCCTGCTGGGATTTCGAGTCTCCCCACAGGTTGTGCGGGAGCAGCTTGGACTCCATCTCACTGTCTGTGAAGTCTGGCTTGGTATACGTCGAGTTGGAGGAAACTGAGGAAAACGAGTACTTCTGCGCAGGAATTTGGGCGTCCAGGTCAGCTCCCAAGGATGTCTTCTCCGGTCCACCCACAGAAACAGTGTAGTCCCATGACATTTTGCTTGGATGGAAGAGAAACAGGAAAGAGAGAGAAAGAGAGAGGCAGAAGCTGGGCGTGCCTCGACCAGGGACTAGCGGGCTGGGAGGGGAAGAGAGGCTTTAGAGCAGTGTGTGGGCTAGGTTCTCGGTTCTAGACCGTCGTAGCAGAGGGGACTGGTTGGTCTTCTGGGTTTGTAAGGGGCCCTTTCTGGGTAAACGAAGGATGTCTATTGAACACAGGCTTGTTTTTTTGGGCTCAAAACCTCCGGGAGGGCGTTGACACTTTTTTATATGACACCGATGATTGTCCGCAGCCGGCTTTTCGGGGGTGGTGCAAAACGGGACAAATGCGCGCAATGGGACATGGGACATTTCCGTCCATCCTTTTTGGCGGATTGGTGAGCGGTACTACAGAGGAAAAGCGAGTTTTTCGGGGAAATTTTTATGATTTTGGGGCAGTTGTGTCTTTTATAGGGCATTTGCTTACTCTATAGTAAAATTCCCGAGAGTTTCGAGCTCATTCAAAAGTGCTTTAGCTCCTAAAACTTCAGCGCTAGTACACTCCGCTACGTGTCCCTAACAATAAATCGCCACCCTTATCTAAACGATCAGTGGTTTGCGCACGAACCCCTTGAACTACCGCAGGTTACTGTTGTTCGAGCTTTTCATCGGCACAACGAATTCTAGTGTGGTTACTTGGAGACAATTACCTTCTCCAGAGTTTAATGTCCTATTGTGCTCCTTCCTCAATGTCACATTCTGAGAGTGTGCTTCAATGGCCCCCGAATCACCAACCAAGGTACGCTATGTGTCGCACACCTCCAATTCAGGATAGTCAACCGTTGACTCGTTAGGCCACTGGACAAAAGCAAGAGATTACACCTTTTTTCACCCTCACACGAGCTAATGAGATCCAGGGTCTGCTTGCTTTGCTGTGGTTGGACAACATTTGCCGACGTGGGTATCTCACCATAGTGTTTGCAATTTCATCTGGGTGATGGCAGGGGAATGGTAAATCCTAGACATTTACCCATGTTAGATGGTCAAGCACTACGTGACAACCTATTAGCTAGATGTATCTACTCCGCTGGAGCTTGTAGATCTTGTATATGTACAGAACGGGAGTTGAAAGCTTGGAGTAATAGACCCTAAAAAGAATGATGACAAGTAAAGTCTTTGGTAATGTTCAATGTCTGTCTATGTCTACCAACTTCTCAACTGGGCTTGATTCGTGCCTTATCATAAACAACTAGCTGTAGGAGCTTGATCTCTATTATTTCCTTAGTGAAGAGCAACCACACCCAGGAAGTCATCTACAGTGGTCTCAAGACTGTGTTTGATCAGGAAAACCGGATAGCCAGATAAGCACGGTACAAGCACCTCCTACACGGTTCAGATACTCAAACACCCTATTCACATGAATCCATGTCTCGTCCGTATTCCTTGTTGTCTCAAGCTTATGGACAAGCGTCTCCCGGAGTTTCGGTGATTGGGACAACCCTCTTCCCTGGACAAAAGTATCAGAGCCACCAGAGCCACCTATACATAAAACGGTATTTGGAGAATCAACATAAGACAATGGATAGATCCTTCTGATCTAGTAATTGCCCGCGAGTTTCATCCTCAGACTGTCTTTGTGGGGAACTGAACTACATTGTAAAGTATCCTACAATATCCTATTTCCCATAGTCCGGTTACCGACTTAGCTTCACCCTGAAAACAGGGTGCTAATTTGGATTAAATGCCACACACCCCACACTCAAGGAGTCTCCTGTCTACGACAACTACGTGAGCTCCCCCTCCCTCTGCCTGAGACTGGATGCCACATTGGGTTGGACTGGTTATCGAATTGTTTGTTTCAGCCGCTTGTAGAAAGATGGAATTCCATAGTGTTTTCGCCGGGACAAATGGGTGTCGCTGGATTTTGTGCCTTTATGTATTATCGAATGAGCCAATTAACGCCATAGAAGTAGCAGTAATCTCTTTGAATGCTGATCATATAGCTTAACTTCTACTATCCCCCACCAAACACCTTAATAAAAGTTCTCTTTTTGGCCTCCGATGACCTCAGCCATTTACTTGTCTGCGCTGCGATCATGCCCGCCGGCATGTCCCATCTCGCATTTGATGGAGGTATATCAACTGAGAACACAAAGTCTGAGAAATGACCCGTTCGAGAGCGCTCAAACTCACCCAGCTAACCTGTTTTACAGGTCCGCACGCCCCCATTTCATTTGTGTCGTGGTATCTGATGAACTCTTCATCTTTTGTAGGTTTACAGACTTCCGCCTCTCCATCACGAAGCTCTACATCCCGAGATCGTCGGAGTTTAGAAATTTTGTCCTTTCTCGCTTGTGCCAGGGGAGGGAGGCAATGTCCGGAGTTCGGAGAACCGCCCGGAACAAAATTTGTGGGTGTCCTTTGGACACGCGCGCGCAGTCCGAGAGTCCTGATTGGTGGAGCAGGCATGTTTGGGTGGACGTGACTCAAGGTGTGTATTTTGTATGGGGGGTTGCTCGACGGTTTGGGGTCTTTTGGCCATATACACACGCTTTCCTGGAGACACAGATGCAGCTCGATATGTAAACAGATCTTTTGCCGAGAGGCACAAGGCGGGGCAAATGGAAGATGTTAGTACAGCCAGTCCACTTGAGCGACTTTCCCACTTGAGCTGGAAAAAAAATCAGCTGAGGAGAAAATTCGTCCCAAGGGGGAAATATTCGCGGATATTTGTGGTAGGAGCAGCATGATCTTCTTCTTCCCCCGCTTCCATTGCATTTAGTTTGATGTGTGGAAGCTATTGTTAGGTTCTACATACTTCCTGTAGTGGGAAGATGAGCAACGACCTTGATGTCTAGAAGCTGTTGTTTAGTTTTATACACTTCCTATGGTGGAAAGTTAAACAGCGATATGTGGTGATGTTATCTCAACACGTATGTAAGGACGGACAGTCATCAATGAAAGATCATCTATATACATACATCAAATCGTAAGACCAGAGATGTAGCTTGGAAGTGTAGATATAATTACTGTGGTACTTTTCTAATCATTCATTAACAGCGTTATATAGCTTAGCCAAGGACCTTCTTGAAAGCCTGCTCGAAGTCAGCAATGAGATCATCAATGAACTCTGTACCGACAGCGACTCTGATCAAATCCTCAGTAACACCAGAAGCAATCTTCTCCTCATCACCCAACTGTTGGTGGGTAGTGTACCATGGGGCAATAACCAATGTCTTAGAGTCACCAACGTTGGCCAAGTTTGAGGCAATCTTCAAGTTGTCAACAACTTGTGGACCGGAAGCCTTGAATGGGTCATCAGACTTCTGAGCCAAAGGCTTGACACCAAAGGACAGAACGGCACCGAATCCGTTAGTCAAATACTTTTTAGCGTTCTCATGGTATGGGTGGGATTCCAAACCTGGGTAAGAGACCCAAGAGACGTATTCACTCTTCTCAAGGTACTTAGCCAAAGCCAAAGTGTTAGAAGCGGCTCTCTCAACTCTCAAGGACAAAGTCTCCAAACCTTGCAACAACAAGAAAGAACCGAATGGGTTCAATGCTGGACCCAAGTCTCTCAAAATCTCAATTCTGGCATGACCAATGAAAGCCAAGTTACCCAAAGCCTCATTCAACACCAATCCATGGTAACCTTCGGAAGGCTTCGAGAATTGTGGGAACTTCTCTGGGTAGTCCTTCCAAGGGAATCTACCAGAGTCTACAACAACACCGGCAATGGTAGTACCATGACCACCAATCCATTTGGTAGCAGAGTGAACAACGATGTCAGCACCGTGATCTAATGGCTTAATGAAGAAACCACCAGCACCGAAAGTGTTATCAACAACAAGTGGGATACCGTGTTTATGAGCAACTTCTGCAATCTTCTCAAAGTCTGGGATGTTATACTTTGGATTACCAATAGACTCGATATAGACTGCCTTGGTTCTCTCGTCAAACAATTTTTCGAAATCTTCTGGTTTATCACCATTGACAAATCTAGCCTCAATACCAAATCTCTTGAAGGCAACTTTGAATTGGTTATAAGTACCACCGTAAAGGAAAGATGTGGAGACAATGTTATCACCAGAGTGGGCCAAAGAGGCAATAGCAGTGAATTGGGCGGCCTGTCCGGAGGAGACTGCTAGAGCAGCGGCACCATTCTCCAATGCTGCGATTCTCTTCTCAAATACATCAGTAGTAGGATTCATGATACGGGAATAGATGTAACCTGGCTTCTCCAAACCAAACAATTGAGCACCATGTTGAGAGTCATTGAAAACGTAAGAAGTGGTGGCATAGATTGGCTGAGCACGGGCATTGTGAGGACCTTCAACGTCCTGACCGGCATGGAGCTGAAGGGTATCGAAGTGGGATGGCATTGTGGTTCGTGATTGAGGGGATCATGGCATTGTGTTAAAAAAGTAGTGGATGGGAACAGTCGCTTTATATATGTCACTCGACAGGCGTGACAATCAACCATCACCTAACTTGGTAAAATAATCGCATCGATTGTACACATAATTGCGAAATGTTACCATATCACGTGAGCCGAAGCGCGGGGGATCGCCGCTTTGTTGAGCAGGTCCGCCCGACACTGTCCACTTTTTGTTTGGTTGAGAAATAAGAGTTTGCATTTGTATGACTTATCGGAATGTATTCTCAGTGGATGGGTTGAAGATCCGCCAAAGCTATAAAGAGAAGAAGTGGCTCTGTGCGAAATATCGCGTTATTGTCTAGCGCAGGAGGGAAAAAAAAATAATGGATCCTATGAGATTCGAACTCATGCATCTTACGATACTCGATCTTGAGTCGAGCGCCTTAAACCGCTCGGCCAAAGATCCAATTTTTCAATAAAAGACGTTCCCGACAATGAGAGAGTTTTTTCCCAATTGGGAGTTTACCAGATAATCTGACATAGTCGGGTGACATGTGCTATGAAAACCAACATCGAAAAAGGCATCTTGGCCGAGTGGTTAAGGCGAAAGATTAGAAATCTTTTGGGTTTACCCGCGCAGGTTCGAATCCTGCAGATGTCGTTATTTTTTTATTTTTTTTCCCGCAAAATCCGGGGCAGAAACACTGTGACCCAACCCCACTACGAGAGTCAATAAGGGCATCTACTCTCTTTACAGGTTAGGTATGTGAAACACCGACAAGTCTTTTGGTTCCCATGGTTGTCCACAGATAATAGTTCCGAGGTTCCAGGCTCACCCAAACGTTCACCAAAGACGGAGCTCATAGGCTATTTCCAAGAGGCGGGGTGCGTCTGTGGCCGGGGTTTTTCCGTGCTGGAGTTGCTAGTATGGGCGAAGACGGGATTCTCAGAAAGAGACTTGCGTAATCACTAGCGGATCTCCTTACATAAACCGAGATCGTCTCGGTCTCTGCAATCACAATACGGACTCTACTCCCTATCTGTGGGGAAACGTGCGGTGTATTAAAAAAACTGTTGTTGTTGTTGCTGCTGTTGGGCTCTCCGATTTTCTGGTGTGACTGCTTCTGTGTGACTCCCCAAGTTGCTGAATACGGAAACCCTTGCCACGGCCAGACGCGACCGATCTTCCTCTTTGCATCGCTTTGGTGGTTAATGGATGGTCTTGTGACAACTGTGGCCTCATAATCATTCTGTAATAGTGACACTATTCTGTGTAGATGGAGGATCTTCGAAACTCAGAGACTCTGAGACCGCAGAAGAGGCTTTCTCCGCACTCCAGCTCGACCCCGGAAACCCGCATTTGAAGGGGAGTCGCGAATACAAAAGGACAGCCATATCCGCCCTCCCCCCACACCTTTTTCTCCCCTCTGGCTTCTCTCTCTGTAAACGCAAAACCGTTGGTTTCTCTCCCGTGAAGCTCACACTTTCAAGCAGCATTTCCACTCCTCGGGCTCCTGCTGCTTCATCTTCTGTCCCGATCCGCTCCTTGCTCTAGCCGCTCATATATAAGGGTTCAACGAAATGTCTCCAAAACAACAACAGCCCGACAACGCCAAGTCCAAGAGATCTCATACACGCCCGTGCGACGCGTGTGCTGTGCGCCGTGTCCGGTGCGACCTGGCGACTTCCACCACGGGGAAGTGTTCGAACTGCACCAATCACGACGTCAAGTGCACAAACGTGAGGGTACGCCAGAAATCTGGGCCGAAGAAGATCCAGAAGAAGACCCGCGAGAACATCCTGAGTCTGGCGACAAGGGCATCAGCCGTGATATTGAGCGGTGGGACAAGCCAGAAGGCCTTCTCGCTAAAACAACTGCTACCGTACTTCGAGATCTACCAGAACTGGTTCTATGGCATCTGGCCTGTAATGTCGATTGCCTCTTCGGTGGCCAAATTGAAGAGAACAGACAATGTCGGAACCGTTGAAGAGGCATTCGCAATGACGGATGACTTTGAGCTTATAATCGATGAGCAGAACGCTCAGGAGTATGCGCTCTGTTGTGCGTTATGTGCCACAGTTGCCAGATATCACAACTTCCTGAAGTCAACAGATGCAGTTCAGATCGTTGAGAACTGTCCAGATGCCAGTGCCTATGCTCAAGAGGCGAGAAGAATTATTTTTGAATACCAGCTAAAGAGCAATCCAAATCCAGAACTACTACTGACATCGTTCTTTCTTCACAAATACCACTCAAATACACTGGGTGAGAACCCTAAAGGGCTGATCTATCTGCGTGAATCCGTTTCACTTGCACACATTTTGATGCTTCATGATCCAGAAACAATCATGCATGAGACACCAATCGAAGCTCATAGGCACAAGAAGATCTATTATCTTCTGCTTGTCACTGAAAGATTCATATCTTTTGAGACAAATCTGCCCGTTCTACTCGAGCCTACGATCCCGATCCCTGATCAAGATTATGAAGAGTATCCAAATCTGCTGTATGGGTTCATCTCTTTGTGTCGTATCTTTAGTGCTACGGATAAACAATTTTATGTTGAACTCCATACAAAGGTTTTGAAGACAGATCAAACACATAACATTCTTCAAATACCGGAAGCTAACATCCTCCAAGATTTCCTTCAAAACCATTCAAACGATTTGAAGAAGCAATGGCTCATACAACTCCAACAGAAACTTGAGAGAAGAATCGATCTGGACAAGATCGCCTCGAAAGCTCAAACGGTAAATGTTATGATCTCGAAAGCCTGGTTACAGTCTCTTGGATGGTTGATTGCCTCAGAAAATTTCCTTATAAATCCAAATGCGGTTTCCCCACCTTTAGATGATTGTTTCTCGGTTCGTTTCCCATTGAAGATTGCCCAGGACTTCCTCACCTGTGTCAAAGGCTTGCCAGATTTTGCATTTGAGTCTAATGGTCCAGACGTTAGTGTCAAACTGTTGGAAATTGCCGACTCGTTATACACGTTCACCATCATGTCAACTGATCCCAAAGACACTTCATATGCTTATGATATGCTTTCCACTATCTACTCAATGGTGTTAAGATACAAGTCTAATCTGGATCTTCCGCGTGCTTTGTTCTCCAAAATCTCTGGTTTATTAGAGTCGAGAAGATTGAGTGAATCGTCTACAATGAATCACCAAATAGATAACCTGTTTGAGGGCGATGACGATGATGAGCTAAATGTCTTTGAAGAAAGAGCCAAACAACAACATTCAACTTCTCCAGCAATGGACATCTTTGGTGTCGACCATAACATGGGTCGCTCGTCAACTTCTGCATCTTCTGTTGGGGATTCCAGGAATGACAGTGTTGGGTCAATGGAGCATCATTACCATCATCCTCAGCATCACGAAATCAAACAAGAGTTGCAACTTCCCCCTATGCTACCGCCTACGGGTATGACGCCTACAGGGTTCACGCCCGTGGGCTTCACACCTTCTGGGTTTTTGAATACGGTGATGTCTCCTCCTAGTAATGCACTACTGCACAAGACTCCAAGCTCGGGTGTTTTGAGCTCAATGGGTGCCAGTTTATCTCCTTTCTATATCCCTGGCTCGATAAGCTGAGCGATGAGAATATAAATCAATCTCCAATGTGTGTTTCCACTTGTATCGTTGAATTTTTATCGTTGAATTAAGACGCTTTGTAGAGTCGGTTATGTCCGTATATAAGAGGTTTGAGCGATATCTCGGGCTGTCTAAGTCGGAAGTTGAGCTTATTGTGTTCGATCTAAGGCGTTTCTGCATCACTGCGCATAACAAAGTTCAAGACTGCATATATAGCATACATCTCCGTGTATATAAACAAACACGCTCGGTCGCCTTCGAGAGGCGAAAGACTCTCTACGAAAACACCAGCATCAACATCAACATCAGCATGGTGCTACCCACGTGGATCTCTAACATCTTTGTTGGTCTCGGCTCCATCAGCTTGACCTCTTACGCCGGATCGGCGCGTATTCTCCAGGTTTTAATCTCCGTGGTTCTCCTTGCTCTCTCGGGAAACCTCATCAGCTCTGGCAATTCATCACTCTCCTCAGTAATGTCTTCCATCAATGCTCTTCTCGGTGACAACTCCGCTGCTGCTGCTCTGTTCAACGCCACTGGAGTCTCACAAAACTCCACCGGTGTAATTTTGATCAGTTTCAAGAGCACAAGCTCGCTAGGGGTAATTGCCTCCGTGTTCACGACCCTTTCTCATTCATCTTTTTCACTTATACCTTACGCCTTTTCACGTGCTTCCAACTCAATGGTGTCTTCGAAAGAGTTGACGGAGATTACTGGAGTCTTCTCTACACTCTCGGCTTCAGAAGGGGCGTACGTCTCTGGCGTATCAGCCACTGAACTCACAAGCTTGGCCATGTGGAGTGCTTCGGCTATCTACGCCACAGCAAAGTATGGTAGCTGGGACTGTACAGACCCGGAGAAGTTGCTCGCACAGTACAATGAAAGTACGGTGGACTACGACAGTTTGTCACTCTTCAACGAGCTTCTGAGCTATAACGGGGAAGACTTGACCAGTGAAGATAACTCCACTGAAATACTGGATGAAGCCTGGGAACAGATATACAAGCTCTTCAACTCGACAATCACAATATCGGGTGCTAACTTGTCCTCCGTCACTGCCAAACAAGAGCTCATGGTGAAGCTCTCCCAGTACTGTGTGATGAAGAAAGCTGCCATTAGCGTTTGCTGGTTGGGTGTTGCCACGTTTGTTTTCTCTGGTGCTTTGGTGTTTGTATCTGCCAACAGATTGAGCAATGGCTCCGTTTCAGGCACAGCCCCTTCAGAGCCTTCAGCCACAGTCACCAACAATCCAGAACCTGTGACTTTCACATCAACAGACCACACTACGCGTCTCAACGTCCTTTCTATACAGTGTGACACAAACGATGATATCCCCACTACATCCTCCTCTCAGACAATCATGCGAAACATGCACGATATATCTCTTTCCAACGTCTCCTATCAGGTACGTGCCATAGGAGATATGAATTTCCATTACCACTATCATCTCAATATCCCCCAGTTGAATCAGAAGATCTTCACAAACCTCTCCACAAACCTAGTGGTACAACCTCGTATCTTCCAAGCGGCGATTTCGGACAGAGATACTGAGCTTCCGTTGTCAGACGATTGTTCCCTGAATGTAAGTGAGATTGTCGGAATTTTTGACTCCACTACGAAGAGATCGACCATTCCTTTCTCCTCCTTATCCAGAATTGTGGTGTTTTTGAGCATCAACTTGGTTGATGTCCGGGTTACTTATGAAATTAAGCCTGTGGTTGCAGATGGTGAGGTTGTTATTGCTCAGGGGGCTGAACGGGACCTAGAAGCCTATTCGATGGATCAGAAGTATCGGTTGGTTTACTCAAGGGCTATACTTTTCCCTCAAGTTGTTCAGGTCATATGATGACTGCTATTGATTGCTAATGACTTGCTTATGACTTTCTCATGACTTATTGCTTATGAAAACTATTGCTTATGACCTCATTAATATATGATGCGTTAATGAATGACTTGCAACAGATTCTTTGGTAGATCCCTAGTTCCAGAATTGAAGGAGTATCTACTTACTGATGTAGAAGGATCATATATTGAAGCAGTGCATGTAAACATTTATATAGCCATATACTTTCAAAACAATCATGGCACACTAAACACACAATAGCAACCGGGGAGAAAGCTCATCACCATATCAACATCAGTGGAATCAAGCAAGCGCAAACAGCGATCCAGACTTCAATTCTCACCATATTGGCACTATTGTCCTGCTCAACCTCAAAGCTCTGTGTCGAAGAATCACAGGCCGTTGCAAGAACTGTGGCTGAAGTTATAGTCACAGCTGGCTGGGTTACGGTGGTTACTGCACCAGCAGTAACCGTAGATGTAACTGTGATTAGTTCAGCGCTGGAGGTTGGAGAAGCGGAGTAAGTTGAAAACAAGGTGACTGTGGTCCTTGGCTCTGTTAAGGTGTACTGAACTGTGACAGTGGTGTATGGATATACCTCTATTCCGTCCTGGATGTAGGAAGTTATATGAGAGGTGATGTATGAGGTCTTGATGGAGTAAACCGTAGAGGACGCAATGTATGAGGTCACTGTGGAATAGTCTGTGTGTGGGATACCATAGATGAGTTCGTACACTGGAGTGTATGTTGATGTGTGTGGGGAGTACGTGACGGTTTCAACCAAGGAGTACGTGTTTGTGTGTGGAATCCAGAGAGAATTGGAGAGCGTGAGCGACGCGTATTGGGTTCCAGTGTGAGTAGAGTACTCACTGGAATAATCAGTTTTGGTATCTGTATACAATGAGTAAGTTGTGCCAACAGAAATCGTTGGAATGTATGTGGTGGAGGTCTTGTTCAAAGCTGTGTAAACGATGGGAGAATACCAAGAAGTTGTCAGCTCAACAGCGGTATACAACACAGTAGTGAGTAACGAAGTATAGGTTATGGTCTCTATCGACAAGCTTGGGAGTGGCAACACCAAAGTCGACAAAGTGTAGCTTGAACTCCACTTAGTCTCCACCTCTTGTACTGTTGTAACGGCCTCAGATCCAGGAATAGTGGTGGTGGTTGTCGAGTGGGAGGTTGAGTGAGATAAAGCCACGGTGACATCTGCGACGACAGTTTCAACGTGAGTCAAAGTAAACATCGATGTGGTTGAAATTGTCTCGTAAACTGTTGCAGAAACGGTGGTGAAGACTGGGTTCTCGCGAGTGGAAGTTGTCCAGAACGTGTAGGTGTACGTGACAGCATTGCCATTACCAGCTTGGATAGCAGTTGTAGTGAGAACAGCGGAGGTGGTTAAAACTGCGGAAGAAGTGGTTGTAGAGATATCAGCTGTGGTTAAAGTAGCAGCTATGGTAGAAGTAGCAGCTGTGGTAGAAGTAGCAGCTGTGGTAGGAGTAGCAGCAGTTGTGGTCCCTGGAGCCATTGGGGTAAGAGTTCCGGTGGAGGAAGAGGTGGTGATCCTGGTGTCAATGTTGAGAGTTCCCCGAAGAGACGAGGGGGTGGTGATCAACCCGGTAGTTGGAAAGTCGGTGTTTGTTCGAGGGGTGAAGATAGGAGTAGTTGTATCCTGTGTGGCGACTGTGGAAAGAAGCGTGGTGAACACCACGCCCACGGTGATGAAAGACTGTGGGGATATCATAGTCTTAAAGTTTCAGGAAACACCTCAACAACGAGTTTTGGTATGATTATTGGGTGAGTGAAAGCAGAAGAAGAGCGAAACAATTGAAGAGAAGAGCTAGCAAACAATCACTCCTTATATATGCGACGCGTAAACATAATAATATGCTGGAAGGTAAACACAGAGATGCCAGTTTCTGCATGAAAGACGCACCTAACGCTTAATCGAGATAGAAGTTAGTGATGTCACATTTTGTAGATAATTTAGGGCAAACCTGTGCCTGTGATCCTGTACATTATCAAACTTTGGAGCTTAGTATATGAGGAGTGTGCCGGTTGCACCTCCACTACCCAGGAAGCTCGTAAATGGCATCATTTTAAGGGATAGGTGATCCTTGTGTAGAGACCGTAGGGTGTGAATCGGACCGTGGTTTTATTGAAAGATGAGACATTTATGTGCTTTTTTTCTGATATAAGATGTATATATCTCAATGGTAAGATAAGGTGTATATATGCTTTTCTTGTAAGATAGTGTTTGATAGAGAGGACTCGGACTGGCGTTCTCCGTATTTGGCAGTTTTCCAGCATACATACACAGTAATTAAACCTCCGCTTACGGATATGGAAGTCTGTTCCTCACTCCGCGCTGTGTTGCACGAACCAGAAGAGGCTGGGGTGGGGTTTTGAATCTCGTCAGGGCATCTAAGTGGAACCCAATGAGCATTTATGCTAAGCACATTACTGAAACACCCAAATACATAAATATATAGATATGTATGTAAATATTCATATATATAAACTCACATCCAGTTTTCTTCAGAAAACCGCACACTATAAAGGAACTCCACCAAAGTCAGCGGACGCGAACCCGCAAAAAGGAAAAAAAAAAGAAAAGTCATATTAGAAAAAGAAAAAGGTGCGCGGAGAGCTGGCTAAAGTTTTTCCGGGGGTCCCAGTTTGTACAAGGGGCCGACAGCACTTATTTTGTCACATTAGTGCCATATTGAGCCAGCTAAGACGGGTAAAGCCAATCACGGTCCGGAATTTCTCAGGGCATAGCACGCTCAGCAAAGAACACACATACCTGAAAAAACAGCGTGTAATATTGTGCTTTTTCCCTCCAAAAACGCAGCCGTCCCGAAGTCTCTAACCTGACGCCCGCGAATTTCCCCACCAACACATTCGTGGAGAGTTTTCCTGGGGTCAAAAAAAAGCTGAGCACCACCGGCGGACGAGCTTAGTGGGCTCCCCCTAACGACGAATACCGCTATATTGATACAAAGAAAAGAGAATATGCTTCCCCACCCGCTCGAGTCTGCGCTTCTCGAGGAGAAGAAAAAAACGGCCGGAAAGCCGGAGCTGCCCCGCCCGTACAAGTGTCCCATCTGCGACAAGGCGTTCCACCGTCTCGAACACCAAACAAGACATATCAGAACACACACTGGCGAGAAGCCCCACGCGTGCACCTATCCAGGCTGTTTCAAGCGCTTCTCCCGCTCCGACGAGCTCACAAGACACTCTCGTATCCACTCGAATCCGAACTCCCGCAGACGGGCGTACGCCAACTCCAGCTCTAGCTCCGGCTCCAATGGCGCTAGCAACAGGAAGGGCGAGGGCGAAGGTGACGATGCTGAGAGCTCCCAGCAGGACAACGGATCGCTTTCGATGATGTCTTCCACAGCCAACGGGGCCCCAGTCCCGCTGAACAACGACCTAGCGGACAAGGAGGCCCAGCTGAAGCGGGAGCTCCTTGCCTCCGCGTCGCTGCCTAATTCACCTCCCCGTGCACAGCAGTTCGCCCCACAGCTCCAGCCAACAGCCCACAGCAACAGCTTCTTCGACATCAACATCCTCGCCAAGGCGGCTGCTCTGGAGCTTGAGAAGGAGCAGAAGCTGCAGTCCGTCAAGTCTCTGCCCTCGCTCACAACGTTCTTCACTGGCCCCAAGGGCCCCCAGCAGCAGAGTACCTCATCGTCGTCTTCCACAGCCACGTCGCCGCAGAACCAGTTCCAGAGACCGGTGCTCTTCAAGGCGGGCTCCTCTAGCAACACATCGCCAACTATCCACAACTCCGCTATCCACCATCCGCACCCGCTCAACTCGCTGTCCTCTTTGCAGCGTATGACGCCGCTGCGGATGAACTCCCCAGTGCAGACAAATGTTTCCTCCGCCGGTGGCCGCTCCGCGGTAACGATGAACAAGTCCAAGTCCAACGTGTCCCTCTCTTCGTATAACGACAACCTGGAGGACGACTACTACTACAACCACGACAGAATGAAGAAGTCACGCCCGAACTCCCCGTCGATCCCAACATCGCCAAACGTACCACAGTCCGCCGCCTTCTCCCTGCCAAACTCGAACTCAAACTCATACACAAATCTCCACTCCGCATTGCACCACTCTATGGGCATGACTCCGATGAACGCGAAGGCTGCCGGAATCAACCTGCTGGGCAAGACACCAGAGGCTACGCCTCTGCAGACCCCGGCTGTCTCACCGAGACTGAACGCTACCACTGCCTCTGCGTCAATAAAGCACGAGAACGAGCTTCCACCACTGAGAAGTCTGAATCTGGGATTCCCGGTCAAACAGGACCAGGAAGAATCACAGGGCCCGCCAAAGGGGTCCTTCCAGTGACATTTTGTTGTGTTTTGGGCGTGTCGAGTGTTGTTGAATAATATATGTGAAGGTTGAGTTAATGTGAGCTGATGTGATTTCGGTTTTTTATTGGTTTCCGCTGGTAGTTTTAAATTTTGTGTTGATGTGATTAATCCATTCTGTGTTTTTTGTCCTCCCCTTCCTCTTCATATTGTACTCTATGGCCTTTGCACTCTCAACAGCTATTGCTGATATGTTCTATATCCCTCTTTTCCGTCTTTGATGAAGCCGTTACCATCTCTACAATGTTATATATCAATGGGCTTTCCCTTTGCCAAAGTTAAAACAGGTGATGATTGTTTGACGCTTTTTTCAGATCTAATATCGTAATACGTGGTTGCAAGGTCTTGTCAGCTGGGAAGATCCACCTTTCGAGACATAAGGGCGGTTTTCTATATTATTTTCATTTTTTATGTTAAGACACACAACAAGCTTTCCCAATTGTCATAAATAGTCGTATCATTCATCATAAAACACCTCTCATGGGGAACTCGAACTCTTTCAAAAACGGAGTCAACCCTGCAACGTCACTTTCACATGAAGGAGACACGAAGGAGGTTAGAATCATCTTCTGAGAATCCACCATGTTCTCAGCACCCTCATTATGGTTATCATTCTCGCTCTTCTCCCCATATTTATCATCATCGAGAATCTCTTCAAATCTCCCTGGCTCAGAGGTGTTATCACTTGATGCATAATCACCCCATCCAATTTGTCTGAAGCCAAACCTTCTAAACTCCAGTAGCTCCGTAGCTTTACTAAACGACGCTGGAAGAACGATATCCTTACTGTGTCTCAGAACAATATCATGCACATGAGCTAACTGATCAAATGCAAACGATGTATCCACAGATACAGATGGTGAGATTTGAATGAAAGTGTGTAATGCGTCCGTCAACTCGACGAGTTTTATGACAACACCTAACCCATTATTCTCAAAAGCATCGAATGGGATGCCCTTCGAGTGGTGTAAGAACTCAGTAGCAATTTCAACTGGATATCTAATGTCGAAACACTCATCAGCACTTGTAGGGGAAAGAAGTAGTTGGTCATTGGCTAATGACCATGCTATGGACTGAAGCCATGTTCTTGATAGAAGAATGTTGAGCCGTTGCGTAGAATTACGCACCTGTGACACGGTACGTGTTAGCCTTGTCTGAATGTCTTTGATCCAATCTTTTTTCAGGATGGAGTCAAGTGGAGATGAAAGAAGGTTCAAAGCCTGTTGAGTGATCTTACCACGATCAGTAAGCTCATTGAAGAAAGATGAATCGGCTGCACTGAATATCTGAGCAAGCTCGATGAATCCTTGCAATACTTCTGGATGGTCATCGTCCTCCAGTTTGGGCATGGGAAGAATCGGTTCGAGTAGGACGGGGAGCTTGGTCTTGATTGCAACGTATCTCTCTGTGATTAACAGAAGGTAGTATATTTTCTTGAGTCTGTGTGCCTCGAAAACAGTATGATCCTCAATCGAAACGTTATCAAACACACACACCAGCTGAGAGCAGCTGATAGCCTGACGAAGATAGACCAACTCGTAAGTGTTGTCATTCTCCTGGGAGCTGAAGTAGACGTGTAAGAAGAAATTAGTCAGCACCAAGTCAATAGTCGGCTTATCGTCTAGCCGGTACTCATACACGGTCCTTTCAGCCTCTCTCACGTAATCCGCTGCCTTTGGGCACTTGTCCAGCCCAAGATGAGCAGCACTCTCAAGCTCTTGAGTACTCCAGAACCTCGTGTGCATGGCGATAGCTGCACACAGAGAACAGCACAACGCGTACGTCGACACGTTTGAGGAATCCAAAACAAGGAAGTCTGTTGTCCCGACCTTCACAGCGGCAGGTTGCAAAGCTCTCAGACACTCGTCCACTGATATCACCGGCCAGATTCCGTAATAGCGGCTCTTGAACACCTGGAGATAGGGCTCAATCATCGACAGAGACATAGGTTTCTTCTCGCACGTCGGGAAGCTACCCACAGAGAACGTCTGCTGCTGAGGCTTCTGGCCCTCGATGATAGACTGAATCTGCTCTCTGGTCTTTGTGTGGATCTTCTTCGGGCCTGACTTCTGGCGCACACGGTTATTAGTGCAAACTGTTCCCTGGATTTTACACGAGGAGCACACTCTATCGTCTCGCTGTTCCCTGTCACAGCGTACTCGTCTGGCAGCGCACGAGTCGCACGGCCTGGTGTATGCTCTCTTCTTGCGCTCGTTCTGCGAGGTGGCGTGAGGTGTGTGTGTAGTCATGGAGACGGGTCTTATTTTGAGCTTTTTATGAGACTGAAGTCTTCTAAAGGGGCTGAATAGCTTCATGAAGCATTTTGGGCGTGATCAGGCTTCTCCACAAATACTCCAGGAAATGGCGGGGAAACTGGAAGGGTCCCCCTTGCGTAGCTGTAGGCACGTAGAGTAGTTCTGAGAACAGGCCACAGTCGCGAGAGGCCCAAACTACTAGCGCTAAAGTCTCAGTAACCAGGCACTAAAAACAACGGGCCCAAAAAAAACTAGCTAAAGTCATTATAATTCAGCTACGCACCCACCAACCGATGGCTAATTACCAACAGTTCTCCCAGATCACGTGCAGCGTCAGCGAGTGTGTCCTCCGGTGTCCTTACTCCAAGTGCCATGCCCGGATAATTCGCCCCAAGGACGTGACACCCCACAAAGTCAGCACAGGGCTGTCGTTCCTCAAAGTCTCTGAATCCGACAAAGATGGAGCCTCAGACGACACTTTCATCTACATCGCTGATGTGTGGGATTTTGACAACATCGGAGTCTCGAAGCAGTTCACGCCTAGCGCACAGAGCGACAAGAAGGTGGAGCGATTGATCATCTGTTCAGAGTGTGAGAGGGGACCTCTGGGGTTTGCCACTTTTGACGGAGAGAATACCACAAAACACGAGGATCTGAAGTACTATTTGCATTTGAACAGTGTTCTGTATGAACAGGTGGAGAACAAGTGATTCTATGGCGTGTTCGAACTACAATTACTCCGTAAAAGCTCAATTAACGTACAATAAACCAGGCAACTAAAATCTCAGAATTACACCTTGACAACACGGTCAGCAGCCTCGTCACCTTCGATCACTTCCATGATCTCGTCCTGGTTCAGCTTCTTCAGCATCTCCTCTGGGTTGAAGGTCTCCACTTCCGTATGTTTGAAGTCTCTAGCCTTAACACCGTTCTTGAACAGGATGTCCAATTCGGCGTAAGTACGCCCTTTAGTCTCTGGGAATTCGAACCAGATGTAGATCAACGAAACCAGTGAGGTACCAGCCCAGAACAGTCCGGTCTTGGCTTTCCAATTCCAGGCCGTTGGATTCAACATGTATGGGGTAACAACGGCGACCGGAATACCTGCAATGTTGTACATGTTTCTAGCAATACCAACAGACTTGGCTCTGACGGAGGCTGCTGGAATCTCAGCAACGACACAGTATGTGATTGGTCCAATAGTTGCATCGTAGATGAAAGTGAAAATCAAGAGGAAAGAGCCAATGGCCCAGGAAGCTGAGTCTGAAGTGTGGAACCCTAACGCACCAACAATGATCAAGATGCAGAAATTGGCCAGCAAACCTCCAAAGAAGATGTCAAAACGACCAAACTTTTGGGACAAGATCCATGATGCCAAAGTACCAGTTAGACCCAAAGCATATTGGATGATGGAGAAGGTAAAAGACATGCTGGTTGCCAAACCGGCCTGCTGGTAGAAATAAGTAGAGTAACCCATCAAGGCGGAACCAGTGATATTCTGAATGATCCAGATACATGAGGCAACACGAGTTCTTCTCCAGTTTGTTCCCTTGAAACAATCCAAGTAAGAAACATTAGAAACAACCTCAGCTTCCTCTTTAATGGTCAACTGCATCTTATTCAACATGGCCTCAGCCAATGGTCCAACATCTGGCATATCAGAAGTAGGACTCAGCAATCTCATAACACTGCGTTTAGCTTCAGACGTACGGCCTTTCTTAACAAGCCACCAAGGAGACTCTGGAGCGAAGTAGATACCAATCAGGATTGGAATAGGCCAAACCCATTGAATCGCCCATGGGATTCTGTAGGCCCACTCATCATCCATGCTCAAAGTACCTCTCAGGACACCGGAAGCAATCAGCTGGCCAATGACCCAACAGGCGTTAACATAAGTGGTCAAATAGATTCTGAGAACGACAGGACACACTTCGGAAGCATAACTGACGGTCAAAGTTTGGAAAGCACCCCAAACGATACCACAGAGCAGTTCACCGACAAGCAGCATCTCAACGCCAACACTGAAGAAAACGATAAAGATCAGCCCGATGGTCCAAGTCATAAAGGTCATCAGAGTTTTACGATAGCCCCATTTTTCAGCAGCAAGACCAGCAATGTACAAACCAATGATCTCACCAACATTTGTACTCATGCTCAGAGATGTTTGCCATTTGGCAGGGACTTGGTAGCCATCAATGTCCTCGTAGTAGCGGCCATACTTTCTAGCAAAAGCGTCAAGGGAGTACAATGAAGCCAACAATGCAGTGTCGAAACCTTCCATAATGATAGCGGTACTAAGAACAATAGACCAGAACGCAGCTTTGGGGAAGGTCTTCAGACCCTCTTTCAGAGACATGTGCTTCTCACGGTGTTCATTGTCCTGGGCATTTGTGGAAATCTCAACAAACTTGGCGATGTAATCGTCATAGGTATGGTCAACTTCAGAGTCCGAGGTTGTGAGTTTTTTGGTGATGTCTGTGACGGTCTGAACCTGTTCTGGTTTGGAAACGTCCTCGACAAACTCAGGCATGTTGTAGATGTTCGCAGCTGGGTGGGTTGTATGGGGATTAAGACGGCAACTACAGAAGGAGAAATCACATGAGGATCGACCACGGCTTATATACTTATCTTCTCCCCCTCCCCCTGTGAGGAAAGGCACGAAAGTATGATCATATCATTGGAGGGGAACATGGGTGTGCGTGCGTGTTGAGAGGAGGAATTCTTCCGGAGAGCGCTTTTTGACGTGCAGTGGTCTACTGATTGGCGGGGCAAGGAGGCAGAAAAGAACAGTTTCCATCTTCTTGGACAACATTGTGCCACCAACATCCACATACAACTTCTGAGCAAATCTCAGTAGTGTGCTCCCTGGTTATAGCTGGCCCTGTTGTGTTTACCTTCATGTTTGTCTCGGGCGCACGCGGAATGGACCCCTCGCTCTGGGGGGAAAAACATGGAATACGGGGTGACGTGGGGTGAGAGTCAGCGTGTGACTCAACTGACAGCCTCCCGTAGCCTACGCGGGTTCGCACTTATCGTACGTCAATCATTATGTGGCTGTCTTGGCTGCTGCTTCCCCGGGGCTCGGCCTGCCCGAGATTTGTCCGGTGTTATTCCGGGGAGGTGTTGATCCGTGTGCGTATATGGATGGGCCACAAACGGCTCTGAGCTGTGTGTTTGATCATCAACAACAACAACAAAAAAAGTGCTGGCGGTCCTGAGCCGACCCCTCGGGCGACCTCTCAGAAACCAGGATTCTTAGGTGTTCTCCAACATTCTGTCTCCCTCCAGCCCAACACCGGGTCTGCAGTGTAGCAATCTTTGCCGCGTGTCCCTCGCTGCTTTAGGCGTAAACTCAAGCGGACACCCGCCCCTCCTTCCACTTCCCCAGAATGGCTGCTTCTCGTCAGAAACCTGATGAAGAAATAAGCCGCCCAGCAACGTGGCTCGTTCTGGTGGTGGTTTTTTCTCCAGGGAGAAGCTGGAACGAGCAATGCTAAGCGACGGCCAAGCAGGACATATCCTCATACAACACACGGGGCACCGTTCCCAAGTGTGGGAGGTTACCAGGAGCAGTAGAGGGGTCAAACTACACCATACGTCACTGTGACCAAACAAGGGTCCTCTTCCTTCCAGTTCGAGAGCGCTTCCCCAGATTTCAGGTTGGCGCGAGCTTTAAATGCCTAGGCGCTAAAAGGTAAACACACGCTTCCAGAACACCCAACCAACCTCTGGTCGAAGCCCTGGCCATTTAAAGCTCGCTGAGATTTCTGGGCTCTGTGTGATCAAAACGAGTCACATTCGGATATACGTCGCCATTTCCCGGAGTAATAACGTGGTTGAAGAGGGACTACGTGACGCCGCGGTCTTTGAAAAGGTTTCTCGGGTAGACTTGTTTTACACCCACCGGCTCGACCCCACCATGAATGTATAAACTGTCATTTTCCCTATCCTCTTTCACTTCAGGAGTCATAGCAGTGATAGTCTGCCTCAAACAAAACGGCGCGAGTATTGTTTCAGTCATCCTCCTCGCGAGACGTATAAATAGCCTTCCCAATCTACCTTCACCGATCTCGTCAACCTCTGCTTTGAAGGAGTCTACAGAGTTCCACAAAAGACAATCAATCCAACAATGACTATCACACAAGCTTCCCAAGAGCCATGGTGGAAGAGCGCTGTTGTCTACCAGGTCTGGCCAGCCTCTTTCAAAGACTCCAATGGTGATGGTGTCGGTGACCTAAATGGTCTCACCTCGAAACTTGATCACATCAAATCGCTGGGAACTGACGTCGTTTGGCTTTCTCCACACTATGCTTCCCCTATGGATGATATGGGTTATGACATTTCCGACTACAATGCCATCAACCCTCAGTTTGGTACTATGGAAGACATGGACAAGTTGCTCGAGGAGATCAAAAAGAGGGATATGAAGCTCATTTTGGACTTGGTCATCAACCACACTTCTTCCGAACATGCTTGGTTCAAAGAGTCTAAAAGTTCAAAGGAAAATCCAAAGAGAGACTGGTACATCTGGAAGGACCATGATAACAACTGGCTCTCCCATTTCTCTGGCTCGGCATGGAAGTTTGACGAAGAGACTAAACAGTACTACCTTCACTTATTTGCAGAGACCCAGCCTGATTTGAACTGGGAAAACCCTGAGACTAGGGATGCCATCTACAAGTCTGCTTTGGAGTTCTGGTATGAGAAAGGTGTTTCCGGCTTCAGAATCGATACCGCTGGTATGTATTCTAAGGTTCAAACTTATGAAGATGCACCAATAGTCTTCCCAGATCAGAAGTACCAACCTTCAGGCTCTCTGAGCAACAACGGTCCAAGAATCCATGAGTTTCACAAAGAGATGTTTGCAAAGGTTACTTCCAAGTATGACGCTATGACCGTTGGTGAAGTTGGTCATTGTTCCAAAGCTGATGCATTGAAGTATGTTAGTGCAAAGGAGAAGGAGATGAACATGATGTTTTTGTTTGATACTGTTGATGTCGGTTCTGATAAAAACGATCGTTTCCGTTACAAAGGTTGGAAATTGACCGATTTCAAAGATGCCATCATCAATCAGTCCGAGTTCATTTACGATGATGCCACCGGTGAACAGAATGATGCCTGGTCCACTGTCTTCATTGAGAATCACGATCAACCACGTGCGGTCTCTAGATTCGGTAACACTGAAAACAAACTCTTGTGGAGCAGATCTGCAAAGATGTTGGCCTTGTTGCAGACAACTTTGACCGGTACTTTGTTCATTTACCAGGGTCAAGAAATTGGTATGACTAATGTGCCTGAGTCTTGGAATATTGAAGAATACCTGGACATCAACACGATCAACTATTGGAAGTCTTTCAACCAAGCTTCCCATGCAGAGGTGGAAAAGAAGGCATTGCTGAAAAACATCAATCTGTTGGCTAGAGACAATGCAAGAACTCCAGTCCAATGGGACTCTTCCGCTAATGGTGGTTTCGGAACAGGTAAGCCATGGATGAGAGTCAATGACAATTACCCAGAGGTTAACGTTGCCTCTCAGGACGATGATCCAGATTCTGTTTTAAACTTTTACAGAACTGCCATCAAGACGAGAAAGTCCTTCCCAGAGACTTTGATCCATGGTAAATTCGAGATTCACGATTATGAGAACCCAGATGTCTTCACCTACTTCAAGACTAAAGGTGACAAAAAGGTTGCTGTTGTCCTGAATTTCTCCAACATGGAAGTTGATATTTCCTCTATTCCTGAGGGGAAAGTCGTGTTGACTAATGTTTCCAATGGACTGGAAGGCAAGTTACAACCATATGAAGGTAGGGTCATTATGGTTAACTGATTGGTATACATTATATCAGTACGCCATACGACCGTAGATTAGTTTTAGTACAATTAGTAGATGTTAGCAGGAACTATATTATGTTATCAATAAATCGCAGGTTCGTAGGATATAATCAAAAGTATAATATGAATATAGACAGTTTCTCTTTCAGGGGAAATGGACAGTGCAAGCTGCGACGTGAGCAGCGTCGGATACCCCGACAGTAACTGATCAAGGCTCTATATACTAACATACTTCAAAAGACTTATAAGTGTCTCACTAGAGATTTATACCACTATGTATCGTGATCTGAGATCAGTAGTCAACAACAATAGTACAGGCTAATTTGATTACATATTCATATAGCATAATCCGAAAATCCACAGTATTTTTGCACATTTAGTAAACCGTACACTACTAAAAGCCACACACCAAATTCCAGCTAGTGTTCACGTCCATCTCTGGCTGTGGCAGAATTGGCTCCGTGAATATGGTGTTTGACCGAATGGCCTTCATGACGCGTCGCGCTTTGTTTACGTACCCTCCCACGCTCACACTAACAATAACTAGACCCCGGATTCGGGTGTAGGAAAAACCCGGACCTTTTTCGAGATCACCCGGACACCAGCTATAAACAATGTATTGTATCAATTTAGCTAGGTTTCCGGGGTGCTGGGCCTTTCAAAAGTAGCTTGAAAATTTTCTTTTAACGAAATTAT